>CAKJTD010000092.1:700000-702500 GCA_917499995.1 Ichneumon xanthorius | reverse complement strand
TATTTAGCACGCCATAACTTCCGTATTTTTCATCGTACAGACTTTTCTCTGGGCTCATTTTCTTCGTTGTAACATTCTCTAAATGTGTATTTTTTCTAGATTTTTTTTTTTTTCGATGCAGGGCATTGAAAATCAGACAAAATTTCATCTTTAGCACGCCATAACTCCCGTATTTTTGATCGTACAAACTTTTCTTTGGGCTCGTTTTCTTCGTTATGCAATTCTCTAAGTGTGCATTTTTTTTTTTTTTTTTTTTTTTGAGGCAGGGCATTGCAAACAAATCTTTAGCACGCCGTATTTTTCATCGTACAGACGTTTCTCTGGGCTCATTTTCTTCGTTGTAACATTCTCTAAATGTGTATTTTTTCTAGATTTTTTTTTTCGATGCAGGGCATTGAAAATCAGACAAAATTTCATCTTTAGCACGCCATAACTTCCGTATTTTTCATCGTACAGACTTTTCTGTGGGCTCGTTTTCTTTGTTATGAAATTCTCTAAGTGTGCATTTTTTGTTTTGTTTTTTTTTTAGGCAGGGCATTGAAAATCAGACAAAATTTCATCTTTAGCACGCCATAACTTCCGTATTTTTCATCGTACAGACTTTTCTCTGGGCTCATTTTCTTCGTTGTAACATTCTCTAAATGTGTATTTTTTCTAGATTTTTTTTTTTTCGATGTAGGGCATTGAAAATCAGACAAAATTTCATCTTTAGCACGCCATAACTTCCGTATTTTTCATCTTACAGACTTTTCTTTGGGCTCGTTTTCTTTGTTATGAAATTCTCTAAGTGTGGATGTTTTGCTTTTTTATTTATTTATTTATTTTTTTTGAGGCAGGGCATTGAAAATTAGACAAAATTTCATCTTTAGCACGCCATAACTTCCGTATTTTTCATCGTACAGACTTTTCTCTGGGCTCATTTTCTTCGTTGTAACATTCTCTAAATGTGTATTTTTTCTAGATTTTTTTTTTTTCGATGCAGGGCATTGAAAATCAGACAAAATTTCATCTTTAGCACGCCATAACTTCCGTATTTTTCATCGTACAGACTTTTCTTTGGGCTCGTTTTCTTTGTTATGAATTTCTCTAAGTGTGCATTTTTTGCTTTTTTTTTTTTTGAGGCAGGGCATTGAAAACAAATCTTTAGCACGCCATAACTTCCGTATTTTTCATCGTAGAGACTTTTCTTTGGGCTCGTTTTCTTTGTTATGAAATTCTCTAAGTGTGCATTTTTTGCTTTTTTTTTTTTTTTGAGGCAGGGCATTGAAAACAAATCTTTAGCACGCCGTAACTCCCGTATTTTTCATCGTACAGACTTTTCTTTGGGCTCGTTTTCTTTGTTATGAAATTCTCTAAGTGTGCATTTTTTGCTTTTTTTTTTTTTTTTTTTTTTTTTTTTGAGGCAGGGCATTGAACATCAGACAAAATTTCATCTTTAGCACGCCATAACTTCCGTATTTTTCATCGTACAGACTTTTCTCTGGGCTCATTTTCTTCGTTGTAACATTCTCTAAATGTGTATTTTTTCTAGATTTTTTTTTTTTCGATGCAGGGCATTGAAAATCAGACAA
Organism: Ichneumon xanthorius; assembly: GCA_917499995.1. Lineage (NCBI taxonomy): Eukaryota > Metazoa > Arthropoda > Insecta > Hymenoptera > Ichneumonidae > Ichneumon > Ichneumon xanthorius. Next base: position 700,929 of record CAKJTD010000092.1, on the reverse strand, counting down.
AATTTCATCTTTAGCACGCCATAACTTCCGTATTTTTCATCGTACAGACTTTTCTTTGGGCTCGTTTTCTTTGTTATGAATTTCTCTAAGTGTGCATTTTTTGCTTTTTTTTTTTTTGAGGCAGGGCATTGCAAACAAATCTTTAGCACGCCGTAACTCCCGTATTTTTCATCGTACAGACTTTTCTTTGGGCTCGTTTTCTTTGTTATGAAATTCTCTAAGTGTGCGTTTTTTGCTTTTTTTTTTTGAGGCAGGGCATTGAAAACAAATCTTTAGCACGCCGTAACTCCCGTATTTTTCATCGTACAGACTTTTCTTTGGGCTCGTTTTCTTTGTTATGAAATTCTCTAAGTGTGCGTTTTTTGCTTTTTTTTTTTTGAGGCAGGGCATTGAAAACAAATCTTTAGCACGCCGTAACTCCCGTATTTTTCATCGTACAGACTTTTCTTTGGGCTCGTTTTCTTTGTTATGAAATTCTCTAAGTGTGCATTTTTTGCTTTTTTTTTTTTTTTTTTTTTTGAGGCAGGGCATTGAAAATCAGACAAAATTTCATCTTTAGCACGCCATAACTTCCGTATTTTTCATCGTACAGACTTTTCTCTGGGCTCATTTTCTTCGTTGTAACATTCTCTAAATGTGTATTTTTCTAGATTTTTTTTTTTCGATGCAGGGCATTGAAAATCAGACAAAATTTCATCTTTAGCACGCCATAACTTCCGTATTTTTCATCGTACAGACTTTTCTTTGGGCTCGTTTTCTTTGTTATGAAATTCTCTAAGTGTGCATTTTTTTTTTTTTTTTTTTTTGAGGCAGGGCATTGAAAACAAATCTTTAGCACGCCGTAACTCCCGTATTTTTCATCGCACAGACTTTTCTTTGGGCTCGTTTTGTTTGTTATGAAATTCTCTAAGTGTGCGTTTTTTGCTTTT
>CAKJTD010000092.1:670000-692500 GCA_917499995.1 Ichneumon xanthorius | reverse complement strand
GTGCATTTTTTGCTTTTTTTTTTTTTTTGAGGCAGGGCATTGAAAACAAATCTTTAGCACGCCGTAACTCCCGTATTTTTCATCGTACAGACTTTTCTTTGGGCTCGTTTTCTTTGTTATGAAATTCTCTAAGTGTGCATTTTTTGCTTTTTTTTTTTTTTTGAGGCAGGGCATTGAAAACAAATCTTTAGCACGCCGTAACTCCCGTATTTTTCATCGTACAGACTTTTCTTTGGGCTCGTTTTCTTTGTTATGAAATTCTCTAAGTGTGCATTTTTTTCTTTTTTTTTTTTTTTTTTTTTTTTTTTGAGGCAGGGCATTGAAAATCAGACAAAATTTCATATTTAGCACGCCATAACTTCCGTATTTTTCATCGTACAGACTTTTCTCTGGGCTCATTTTCTTCGTTGTAACATTCTCTAAATGTGTATTTTTTCTAGATTTTTTTTTTTTTCGATGCAGGGCATTGAAAATCAGACAAAATTTCATCTTTAGCACGCCATAACTCCCGTATTTTTGATCGTACAAACTTTTCTTTGGGCTCGTTTTCTTCGTTATGCAATTCTCTAAGTGTGCATTTTTTGTTTTTTTTTTTTTTTTTTGAGGCAGGGCATTGCAAACAAATCTTTAGCACGCCGTATTTTTCATCGTACAGACGTTTCTCTGGGCTCATTTTCTTCGTTGTAACATTCTCTAAATGTGTATTTTTTCTAGATTTTTTTTTTCGATGCAGGGCATTGAAAATCAGACAAAATTTCATCTTTAGCACGCCATAACTTCCGTATTTTTCATCGTACAGACTTTTCTGTGGGCTCGTTTTCTTTGTTATGAAATTCTCTAAGTGTGCATTTTTTGTTTTGTTTTTTTTTTAGGCAGGGCATTGAAAATCAGACAAAATTTCATCTTTAGCACGCCATAACTTCCGTATTTTTCATCGTACAGACTTTTCTTTGGGCTCGTTTTCTTTGTTATGAAATTCTCTAAGTGTGCATTTTTTGCTTTTTTTTTTTTTTTTTTTTTTTTTTTGAGGCAGGGCATTGAAACTCAGACAAAATTTCATATTTAGCACGCCATAACTTCCGTATTTTTCATCGTACAGACTTTTCTCTGGGCTCATTTTCTTCGTTGTAACATTCTCTAAATGTGTATTTTTTCTAGATTTTTTTTTTTTTCGATGCAGGGCATTGAAAATCAGACAAAATTTCATCTTTAGCACGCCATAACTTCCGTATTTTTCATCTTACAGACTTTTCTCTGGGCTCATTTTCTTCGTTGTAACATTCTCTAAATGTGTATTTTTTCTAGATTTTTTTTTTTTTCGATGCAGGGCATTGAAAATCAGACAAAATTTCATCTTTAGCACGCCATAACTTCCGTATTTTTCATCGTTAAGACTTTCCTTTGGGCTCGTTTTCTTTGTTATGAAATTCTCTAAGTGTGCATTTTTGCTTTTTTTTTTTTTTTTTTTTGAGGCAGGGCATTGAAAATCAGACAAAATTTCATCTTTAGCACGCCATAACTTCCGTATTTTTCATCGTACAGACTTTTCTCTGGGCTCATTTTCTTCGTTGTAACATTCTCTAAATGTGTATTTTTTCTAGATTTTTTTTTTTTCAATGCAGGGCATTGAAAATCAGACAAAATTTCATCTTTAGCACGCCATAACTTCCGTATTTTTCATCTTACAGACTTTTCTCTGGGCTCATTTTCTTCGTTGTAACATTCTCTAAATGTGTATTTTTTCTAGATTTTTTTTTTTTTTCGATGCAGGGCATTGAAAATCAGACAAAATTTCATCTTTAGCACGCCATAACTTCCGTATTTTTCATCGTACAGACTTTCCTTTGGGCTAGTTTTCTTTGTTATGAAATTCTCTAAGTGTGCATTTTTTGCTTTTTTTTTTTTTGAGGCAGGGCATTGAAAACTAATCTTTAGCACGCCGTAACTCCCGTATTTTTCATCGTACAGACTTTTCGTTGGGCTCGTTTTCTTTGTTATGAAATTCTCTAAGTGTGCATTTTTTGCTTTTTTTTTTTTTTTTTTTTTTTGAGGCAGGGCATTGAAAATCAGACAAAATTTCATCTTTAGCACGCCATAACTTCCGTATTTTTCATCGTACAGACTTTTCTATGGGCTCATTTTCTTCGTTGTAACATTCTCTAAATGTGTATTTTTTATAGATTTTTTTTTTTTCGATGCAGGGCATTGAAAATCAGACAAAATTTCATCTTTAGCACGCCATAACTTCCGTATTTTTCATCTTACAGACTTTTCTCTGGGCTCATTTTCTTCGTTATAACATTCTCTAAATGTGTATTTTTTCTAGATTTTTTTTTTTTTCGATGCAGGGCATTGAAAATCAGACAAAATTTCATCTTTAGCACGCCATAACTTCCGTATTTTTCATCTTACAGACTTTTCTCTGGGCTCATTTTCTTCGTTGTAACATTCTCTAAATGTGTATTTTTTCTAGATTTTTTTTTTTTTCGATGCAGGGCATTGAAAATCAGACAAAATTTCATCTTTAGCACGCCATAACTTCCGTATTTTTCATCGTACAGACTTTTCTCTGGGCTCATTTTCTTCGTTGTAACATTCTCTAAATGTGTATTTTTTCTAGATTTTTTTTTTTTCGATGCAGGGCATTGAAAATCAGACAAAATTTCATCTTTAGCACGCCATAACTTCCGTATTTTTCATCGTACAGACTTTTCTTTGGGCTCGTTTTCTTTGTTATGAATTTCTCTAAGTGTGCATTTTTTGCTTTTTTTTTTTTTTTGAGGCAGGGCATTGCAAACAAATCTTTAGCACGCCGTAACTCCCGTATTTTTCATCGTACAGACTTTTCTTTGGGCTCGTTTTCTTTGTTATGAAATTCTCTAAGTGTGCGTTTTTTGCTTTTTTTTTTTGAGGCAGGGCATTGAAAACAAATCTTTAGCACGCCGTAACTCCCGTATTTTTCATCGTACAGACTTTTCTTTGGGCTCGTTTTCTTTGTTATGAAATTCTCTAAGTGTGCGTTTTTTGCTTTTTTTTTTTTTTGAGGCAGGGCATTGAAAACAAATCTTTAGCACGCCGTAACTCCCGTATTTTTCATCGTACAGACTTTTCTTTGGGCTCGTTTTCTTTGTTATGAAATTCTCTAAGTGTGCATTTTTTGCTTTTTTTTTTTTTTTTTTTTTGAGGCAGGGCATTGAAAATCAGACAAAATTTCATCTTTAGCACGCCATAACTTCCGTATTTTTCATCGTACAGACTTTTCTCTGGGCTCATTTTCTTCGTTGTAACATTCTCTAAATGTGTATTTTTCTAGATTTTTTTTTTTCGATGCAGGGCATTGAAAATCAGACAAAATTTCATCTTTAGCACGCCATAACTTCCGTATTTTTCATCGTACAGACTTTTCTTTGGGCTCGTTTTCTTTGTTATGAAATTCTCAAAGTGTGCGTTTTTTGCTTTTTTTTTTTTTTTGAGGCAGGGCATTGAAAACAAATCTTTAGCACGCCGTAACTCCCGTATTTTTCATCGTACAGACTTTTCTGTGGGCTCGTTTTCTTTGTTATGAAATTCTCTAAGTGTGCATTTTTTGTTTTGTTTTTTTTTAGGCAGGGCATTGAAAATCAGACAAAATTTCATCTTTAGCACGCCATAACTTCCGTATTTTTCATCGTACAGACTTTTCTTTGGGCTCGTTTTCTTTGTTATGAAATTCTCTAAGTGTGCATTTTTTTTTTTTTTTTTTTTTTGAGGCAGGGCATTGAAAACAAATCTTTAGCACGCCGTAACTCCCGTATTTTTCATCGCACAGACTTTTCTCTGGGCTCATTTTCTTCGTTATAACATTCTCTAAATGTGCAGTTTTTTCTAGATTTTTTTTTTTTCAATGCAGGGCATTGAAAATCAGACAAATTTTCATCTTTAGCACGCCATAACTTCCGTATTTTTCATCGTACAGACTTTTCTTTGGGCTCGTTTTCTTTGTTATGAAATTCTCTAAGTGTGCGTTTTTTGCTTTTTTTTTTTTTGAGGCAGGGCATTGAAAACAAATCTTTAGCACGCCGTAACTCCCGTATTTTTCATCGTACAGACTTTTCTTTGGGCTCGTTTTCTTTGTTATGAAATTCTCTAAGTGTGCATTTTTTTTTTTTTTTTTTTTTTTTTTTTGAGGCAGGGCATTGAAAATCAGACAAAATTTCATCTTTAGCACGCCATAACTTCCGTATTTTTCATCGTACAGACTTTTCCCTGGGCTCATTTTCTTCGTTGTAACATTCTCTAAATGGGTATTTTTTCTAGATTTTTTTTTTTTTCAATGCAGGGCATTGAAAATCAGACAAAATTTCATCTTTAGCACGCCATAACTTCCGTATTTTTCATCGTACAGACTTTTCTTTGGGCTCGTTTTCTTTGTTATGAATTTCTCTAAGTGTGCATTTTTTGCTTTTTTTTTTTGAGGCAGGGCATTGAAAACAAATCTTTAGCACGCCGTAACTCCCGTATTTTTCATCGTACAGACTTTTCTTTGGGCTCGTTTTCTTTGTTATGAAATTCTCTAAGTGTGCATTTTTTGCTTTTTTTTTTTTTTGAGGCAGGGCATTGAAAACAAATCTTTAGCACGCCGTAACTCCCGTATTTTTCATCGTACAGACTTTTCTTTGGGCTCGTTTTCTTTGTTATGAAATTCTCTAAGTGTGCATTTTTTGCTTTTTTTTTTTTTTGAGGCAGGGCATTGAAAACAAATCTTTAGCACGCCGTAACTCCCGTATTTTTCATCGTACAGACTTTTCTTTGGGCTCGTTTTCTTTGTTATGAAATTCTCTAAGTGTGCATTTTTTGCTTTTTTTTTTTTTTTTTTTTTTTTTTGAGGCAGGGCATTGAAAATCAGACAAAATTTCATATTTAGCACGCCATAACTTCCGTATTTTTCATCGTACAGACTTTTCTCTGGGCTCATTTTCTTCGTTGTAACATTCTCTAAATGTGTATTTTTTCTAGATTTTTTTTTTTTCGATGCAGGGCATTGAAAATCAGACAAAATTTCATCTTTAGCACGCCATAACTCCCGTATTTTTGATCGTACAAACTTTTCTTTGGGCTCGTTTTCTTCGTTATGCAATTCTCTAAGTGTGCATTTTTTGTTTTTTTTTTTTTTTTTGAGGCAGGGCATTGCAAACAAATCTTTAGCACGCCGTATTTTTCATCGTACAGACGTTTCTCTGGGCTCATTTTCTTCGTTGTAACATTCTCTAAATGTGTATTTTTTCTAGATTTTTTTTTTCGATGCAGGGCATTGAAAATCAGACAAAATTTCATCTTTAGCACGCCATAACTTCCGTATTTTTCATCGTACAGACTTTTCTGTGGGCTCGTTTTCTTTGTTATGAAATTCTCTAAGTGTGCATTTTTTGTTTTTTTTTTTTTTAGGCAGGGCATTGAAAATCAGACAAAATTTCATCTTTAGCACGCCATAACTTCCGTATTTTTCATCGTACAGACTTTTCTTTGGGCTCGTTTTCTTTGTTATTAAATTCTCTAAGTGTGCATTTTTTTTTTTTTTTTTTTTTGAGGCAGGGCATTGAAAACAAATCTTTAGCACGCCGTAACTCCCGTATTTTTCATCGCACAGACTTTTCTCTCGGCTCATTTTCTTCGTTATAACATTCTCTAAATGTGCAGTTTTTTCTAGATTTTTTTTTTTTCAATGCAGGGCATTGAAAATCAGACAAATTTTCATCTTTAGCACGCCATAACTTCCGTATTTTTCATCGTACAGACTTTTCTTTGGGCTCGTTTTCTTTGTTATGAATTTCTCTAAGTGTGCATTTTTTGCTTTTTTTTTTTTTGAGGCAGGGCATTGAAAACAAATCTTTAGCACGCCGTAACTCCCGTATTTTTCATCGTACAGACTTTTCTTTGGGCTCGTTTTCTTTGTTATGAAATTCTCTAAGTGTGCATTTTTTGCTTTTTTTTTTTTTTTTGAGGCAGGGCATTGAAAACAAATCTTTAGCACGCCGTAACTCCCGTATTTTTCATCGTACAGACTTTTCTCTGGGCTCATTTTCTTCGTTATAACATTCTCTAAATGTGCAGTTTTTTCTAGATTTTTTTTTTTTTTCAATGCAGGGCATTGAAAATCAGACAAAATTTCATCTTTAGCACGCCATAACTTCCGTATTTTTCATCGTAGAGACTTTTCTTTGGGCTCGTTTTCTTTGTTATGAAATTCTCTAAGTGTGCGTTTTTTGCTTTTTTTTTTTTTTTTTTTTTTTTGAGGCAGGGCATTGAAAATAAGACAAAATTTCATATTTAGCACGCCATAACTTCCGTATTTTTCATCGTACAGACTTTTCTCTGGGCTCATTTTCTTCGTTGTAACATTCTCTAAATGTGTATTTTTTCTAGATTTTTTTTTTTCGATGCAGGGCATTGAAAATCAGACAAAATTTCATCTTTAGCACGCCATAACTTCCGTATTTTTCATCGTACAGACTTTTCTTTGGGCTCGTTTTCTTTGTTATGAAATTCTCAAAGTGTGCGTTTTTTGCTTTTTTTTTTTTTTGAGGCAGGGCATTGAAAACAAATCTTTAGCACGCCGTAACTCCCGTATTTTTCATCGTACAGACTTTTCTTTGGGCTCGTTTTCTTTGTTATGAAATTCTCTAAGTGTGCATTTTTTGCTTTTTTTTTTTTTTTTTTTTTTGAGGCAGGGCATTGAAAATCAGACAAAATTTCATCTTTAGCACGCCATAACTTCCGTATTTTTCATCGTACAGACTTTTCTCTGGGCTCATTTTCTTCGTTGTAACATTCTCTAAATGTGTATTTTTCTAGATTTTTTTTTTTTCGATGCAGGGCATTAAAAATCAGACAAAATTTCATCTTTAGCACGCCATAACTTCCGTATTTTTCATCTTACAGACTTTTCTCTGGGCTCATTTTCTTCGTTGTAACATTCTCTAAATGTGTATTTTTTCTAGATTTTTTTTTTTTTCGATGCAGGGCATTGAAAATCAGACAAAATTTCATCTTTAGCACGCCATAACTTCCGTATTTTTCATCGTACAGACTTTCCTTTGCGCTAGTTTTCTTTGTTATGAAATTCTCTAAGTGTGCATTTTTTGCTTTTTTTTTTTTTTTTTTTTTTTTTTGAGGCAGGGCATTGAAAATCAGACAAAATTTCATCTTTAGCACGCCATAACTTCCGTATTTTTCATCGTACAGACTTTTCTCTGGGCTCATTTTCTTCGTTGTAACATTCTCTAAATGTGTATTTTTTCTAGATTTTTTTTTTTCGATGCAGGGCATTGAAAATCAGACAAAATTTCATCTTTAGCACGCCATAACTTCCGTATTTTTCATCGTACAGACTTTTCTTTGGGCTCGTTTTCTTTGTTATGAAATTCTCAAAGTGTGCGTTTTTTGCTTTTTTTTTTTTTTTGAGGCAGGGCATTGAAAACAAATCTTTAGCACGCCGTAACTCCCGTATTTTTCATCGTACAGACTTTTCGTTGGGCTCGTTTTCTTTGTTATGAAATTCTCTAAGTGTGCATTTTTTGCTTTTTTTTTTTTTTTTTTTTTTTTGAGGCAGGGCATTGAAAATCAGACAAAATTTCATCTTTAGCACGCCATAACTTCCGTATTTTTCATCGTACAGACTTTTCTCTGGGCTCATTTTCTTCGTTGTAACATTCTCTAAATGTGTATTTTTTCTAGATTTTTTTTTTTTTCGATGCAGGGCATTGAAAATCAGACAAAATTTCATCTTTAGCACGCCATAACTCCCGTATTTTTGATCGTACAAACTTTTCTTTGGGCTCGTTTTCTTCGTTATGCAATTCTCTAAGTGTGCATTTTTTTTTTTTTTTTTTTTTTTTGAGGCAGGGCATTGCAAACAAATCTTTAGCACGCCGTATTTTTCATCGTACAGACGTTTCTCTGGGCTCATTTTCTTCGTTGTAACATTCTCTAAATGTGTATTTTTTCTAGATTTTTTTTTTCGATGCAGGGCATTGAAAATCAGACAAAATTTCATCTTTAGCACGCCATAACTTCCGTATTTTTCATCGTACAGACTTTTCTGTGGGCTCGTTTTCTTTGTTATGAAATTCTCTAAGTGTGCATTTTTTGTTTTGTTTTTTTTTTAGGCAGGGCATTGAAAATCAGACAGAATTTCATCTTTAGCACGCCATAACTTCCGTATTTTTCATCGTACAGACTTTTCTCTGGGCTCATTTTCTTCGTTGTAACATTCTCTAAATGTGTATTTTTTCTAGATTTTTTTTTTTTTCGATGTAGGGCATTGAAAATCAGACAAAATTTCATCTTTAGCACGCCATAACTTCCGTATTTTTCATCTTACAGACTTTTCTTTGGGCTCGTTTTCTTTGTTATGAAATTCTCTAAGTGTGGATGTTTTGCTTTTTTATTTATTTATTTATTTTTTTTGAGGCAGGGCATTGAAAATTAGACAAAATTTCATCTTTAGCACGCCATAACTTCCGTATTTTTCATCGTACAGACTTTTCTCTGGGCTCATTTTCTTCGTTGTAACATTCTCTAAATGTGTATTTTTTCTAGATTTTTTTTTTTTTCGATGCAGGGCATTGAAAATCAGACAAAATTTCATCTTTAGCACGCCATAACTTCCGTATTTTTCATCGTACAGACTTTTCTTTGGGCTCGTTTTCTTTGTTATGAATTTCTCTAAGTGTGCATTTTATGCTTTTTTTTTTTTTGAGGCAGGGCATTGAAAACAAATCTTTAGCACGCCGTAACTCCCGTATTTTTCATCGTACAGACTTTTCTTTGGGCTCGTTTTCTTTGTTATGAAATTCTCTAAGTGTGCATTTTTTGCTTTTTTTTTTTTTTTTGAGGCAGGGCATTGAAAACAAATCTTTAGCACGCCGTAACTCCCGTATTTTTCATCGTACAGACTTTTCTCTGGGCTCATTTTCTTCGTTATAACATTCTCTAAATGTGCAGTTTTTTCTAGATTTTTTTTTTTTTTAAATGCAGGGCATTGAAAATCAGACAAAATTTCATCTTTAGCACGCCATAACTTCCGTATTTTTCATCGTAGAGACTTTTCTTTGGGCTCGTTTTCTTTGTTATGAAATTCTCTAAGTGTGCGTTTTTTGCTTTTTTTTTTTTTTTGAGGAAGGGCATTGAAAACAAATCTTTAGCACGCCGTAACTCCCGTATTTTTCATCGTACAGACTTTTCTTTGGGCTCGTTTTCTTTGTTATGAAATTCTCTAAGTGTGCATTTTTTGCTTTTTTTTTTTTTTTTTTTTTTTTTTTTTGAGGCAGGGCATTGAAAATCAGACAAAATTTCATCTTTAGCACGCCATAACTTCCGTATTTTTCATCGTACAGACTTTTCTCTGGGCTCATTTTCTTCGTTGTAACATTCTCTAAATGTGTATTTTTTCTAGATTTTTTTTTTTTCGATGCAGGGCATTGAAAATCAGACAAAATTTCATCTTTAGCACGCCATAACTTCCGTATTTTTCATCGTACAGACTTTTCTTTGGGCTCGTTTTCTTTGTTATGAATTTCTCTAAGTGTGCATTTTTTGCTTTTTTTTTTTTTGAGGCAGGGCATTGCAAACAAATCTTTAGCACGCCGTAACTCCCGTATTTTTCATCGTACAGACTTTTCTTTGGGCTCGTTTTCTTTGTTATGAAATTCTCTAAGTGTGCGTTTTTTGCTTTTTTTTTTTGAGGCAGGGCATTGAAAACAAATCTTTAGCACGCCGTAACTCCCGTATTTTTCATCGTACAGACTTTTCTTTGGGCTCGTTTTCTTTGTTATGAAATTCTCTAAGTGTGCGTTTTTTGCTTTTTTTTTTTTGAGGCAGGGCATTGAAAACAAATCTTTAGCACGCCGTAACTCCCGTATTTTTCATCGTACAGACTTTTCTTTGGGCTCGTTTTCTTTGTTATGAAATTCTCTAAGTGTGCATTTTTTGCTTTTTTTTTTTTTTTTTTTTTTGAGGCAGGGCATTGAAAATCAGACAAAATTTCATCTTTAGCACGCCATAACTTCCGTATTTTTCATCGTACAGACTTTTCTCTGGGCTCATTTTCTTCGTTGTAACATTCTCTAAATGTGTATTTTTCTAGATTTTTTTTTTTCGATGCAGGGCATTGAAAATCAGACAAAATTTCATCTTTAGCACGCCATAACTTCCGTATTTTTCATCGTACAGACTTTTCTTTGGGCTCGTTTTCTTTGTTATGAAATTCTCTAAGTGTGCATTTTTTTTTTTTTTTTTTTTTTGAGGCAGGGCATTGAAAACAAATCTTTAGCACGCCGTAACTCCCGTATTTTTCATCGCACAGACTTTTCTTTGGGCTCGTTTTCTTTGTTATGAAATTCTCTAAGTGTGCGTTTTTTGCTTTTTTTTTTTTTTGAGGCAGGGCATTGAAAACAAATCTTTAGCACGCCGTAACTCCCGTATTTTTCATCGTACAGACTTTTCTTTGGGCTCGTTTTCTTTGTTATGAAATTCTCTAAGTGTGCATTTTTTGCTTTTTTTTTTTTTTTGAGGCAGGGCATTGAAAACAAATCTTTAGCACGCCGTAACTCCCGTATTTTTCATCGTACAGACTTTTCTTTGGGCTCGTTTTCTTTGTTATGAAATTCTCTAAGTGTGCATTTTTTGCTTTTTTTTTTTTTTTGAGGCAGGGCATTGAAAACAAATCTTTAGCACGCCGTAACTCCCGTATTTTTCATCGTACAGACTTTTCTTTGGGCTCGTTTTCTTTGTTATGAAATTCTCTAAGTGTGCATCTTTTGCTTTTTTTTTTTTGAGGCAGGGCATTGAAAACAAATCTTTAGCACGCCGTAACTCCCGTATTTTTCATCGTACAGACTTTTCTTTGGGCTCGTTTTCTTTGTTATGAAATTCTCTAAGTGTGCATTTTTTGCTTTTTTTTTTTTTTTTTTTTTTGAGGCAGGGCATTGAAAATCAGACAAAATTTCATCTTTAGCACGCCATAACTTCCGTATTTTTCATCGTACAGACTTTTCTCTGGGCTCATTTTCTTCGTTGTAACATTCTCTAAATGTGTATTTTTCTAGATTTTTTTTTTCGATGCAGGGCATTGAAAATCAGACAAAATTTCATCTTTAGCACGCCATAACTTCCGTATTTTTCATCGTACAGACTTTTCTTTGGGCTCGTTTTCTTTGTTATGAAATTCTCTAAGTGTGCATTTTTTTTTTTTTTTTTTTTTTGAGGCAGGGCATTGAAAACAAATCTTTAGCACGCCGTAACTCCCGTATTTTTCATCGCACAGACTTTTCTTTGGGCTCGTTTTCTTTGTTATGAAATTCTCTAAGTGTGCGTTTTTTGCTTTTTTTTTTTTTTTGAGGCAGGGCATTGAAAACAAATCTTTAGCACGCCGTAACTCCCGTATTTTTCATCGTACAGACTTTTCTTTGGGCTCGTTTTCTTTGTTATGAAATTCTCTAAGTGTGCATTTTTTGCTTTTTTTTTTTTTTTGAGGCAGGGCATTGAAAACAAATCTTTAGCACGCCGTAACTCCCGTATTTTTCATCGTACAGACTTTTCTTTGGGCTCGTTTTCTTTGTTATGAAATTCTCTAAGTGTGCATTTTTTGCTTTTTTTTTTTTTTTGAGGCAGGGCATTGAAAACAAATCTTTAGCACGCCGTAACTCCCGTATTTTTCATCGTAAATACTTTTCTTTGGGCTCGTTTTCTTTGTTATGAAATTCTCTAAGTGTGCATCTTTTGCTTTGTTTTTTTTGAGGCAGGGCATTGAAAATCAGACAAAATTTCATCTTTAGCACGCCATAACTTCCGTATTTTTCATCGTACAGACTTTTCTTTGGGCTCGTTTTCTTTGTTATGAAATTCTCTAAGTGTGCATTTTTTTTTTTTTTTTTTTTTTGAGGCAGGGCATTGAAAACAAATCTTTAGCACGCCGTAACTCCCGTATTTTTCATCGCACAGTCTTTTCTCTGGGCTCATTTTCTTCGTTATAACATTCTCTAAATGTGCAGTTTTTTCTAGATTTTTTTTTTTTTCAATGCAGGGCATTGAAAATCAGACAAATTTTCATCTTTAGCACGCCATAACTTCCGTATTTTTCATCGTACAGACTTTTCTTTGGGCTCGTTTTCTTTGTTATGAAATTCTCTCAGTGTGCGTTTTTTGCTTTTTTTTTTTTTTGAGGCAGGGCATTGAAAACAAATCTTTAGCACGCCGTAACTCCCGTATTTTTCATCGTACAGACTTTTCTTTGGGCTCGTTTTCTTTGTTATGAAATTCTCTAAGTGTGCATTTTTTGCTTTTTTTTTTTTTTTTTTTTTTGAGGCAGGGCATTGAAAATCAGACAAAATTTCATCTTTAGCACGCCATAACTTCCGTATTTTTCATCGTACAGACTTTTCCCTGGGCTCATTTTCTTCGTTGTAACATTCTCTAAATGGGTATTTTTTCTAGATTTTTTTTTTTTCGATGCAGGGCATTGAAAATCAGACAAAATTTCATCTTTAGCACGCCATAACTTCCGTATTTTTCATCGTACAGACTTTTCTTTGGGCTCGTTTTCTTTGTTATGAATTTCTCTAAGTGTGCATTTTTTGCTTTTTTTTTTTTGAGGCAGGGCATTGAAAACAAATCTTTAGCACGCCGTAACTCCCGTATTTTTCATCGTACAGACTTTTCTTTGGGCTCGTTTTCTTTGTTATGAAATTCTCTAAGTGTGCATTTTTTGCTTTTTTTTTTTTTTTGAGGCAGGGCATTGAAAACAAATCTTTAGCACGCCGTAACTCCCGTATTTTTCATCGTACAGACTTTTCTTTGGGCTCGTTTTCTTTGTTATGAAATTCTCTAAGTGTGCATTTTTTGCTTTTTTTTTTTTTTTGAGGCAGGGCATTGAAAACAAATCTTTAGCACGCCGTAACTCCCGTATTTTTCATCGTACAGACTTTTCTTTGGGCTCGTTTTCTTTGTTATGAAATTCTCTAAGTGTGCATCTTTTGCTTTTTTTTTTTTTTTTTTTTTTTTTTGAGGCAGGGCATTGAAAATCAGACAAAATTTCATATTTAGCACGCCATAACTTCCGTATTTTTCATCGTACAGACTTTTCTCTGGGCTCATTTTCTTCGTTGTAACATTCTCTAAATGTGTATTTTTTCTAGATTTTTTTTTTTTTCGATGCAGGGCATTGAAAATCAGACAAAATTTCATCTTTAGCACGCCATAACTCCCGTATTTTTGATCGTACAAACTTTTCTTTGGGCTCGTTTTCTTCGTTATGCAATTCTCTAAGTGTGCATTTTTTGTTTTTTTTTTTTTTTTTTGAGGCAGGGCATTGCAAACAAATCTTTAGCACGCCGTATTTTTCATCGTACAGACGTTTCTCTGGGCTCATTTTCTTCGTTGTAACATTCTCTAAATGTGTATTTTTTCTAGATTTTTTTTTTCGATGCAGGGCATTGAAAATCAGACAAAATTTCATCTTTAGCACGCCATAACTTCCGTATTTTTCATCGTACAGACTTTTCTGTGGGCTCGTTTTCTTTGTTATGAAATTCTCTAAGTGTGCATTTTTTGTTTTGTTTTTTTTTTAGGCAGGGCATTGAAAATCAGACAAAATTTCATCTTTAGCACGCCATAACTTCCGTATTTTTCATCGTACAGACTTTTCTTTGGGCTCGTTTTCTTTGTTATGAAATTCTCTAAGTGTGCATTTTTTGCTTTTTTTTTTTTTTTTTTTTTTTTTTTGAGGCAGGGCATTGAAACTCAGACAAAATTTCATATTTAGCACGCCATAACTTCCGTATTTTTCATCGTACAGACTTTTCTCTGGGCTCATTTTCTTCGTTGTAACATTCTCTAAATGTGTATTTTTTCTAGATTTTTTTTTTTTTCGATGCAGGGCATTGAAAATCAGACAAAATTTCATCTTTAGCACGCCATAACTTCCGTATTTTTCATCTTACAGACTTTTCTCTGGGCTCATTTTCTTCGTTGTAACATTCTCTAAATGTGTATTTTTTCTAGATTTTTTTTTTTTTCGATGCAGGGCATTGAAAATCAGACAAAATTTCATCTTTAGCACGCCATAACTTCCGTATTTTTCATCGTTAAGACTTTCCTTTGGGCTCGTTTTCTTTGTTATGAAATTCTCTAAGTGTGCATTTTTGCTTTTTTTTTTTTTTTTTTTTGAGGCAGGGCATTGAAAATCAGACAAAATTTCATCTTTAGCACGCCATAACTTCCGTATTTTTCATCGTACAGACTTTTCTCTGGGCTCATTTTCTTCGTTGTAACATTCTCTAAATGTGTATTTTTTCTAGATTTTTTTTTTTTCAATGCAGGGCATTGAAAATCAGACAAAATTTCATCTTTAGCACGCCATAACTTCCGTATTTTTCATCTTACAGACTTTTCTCTGGGCTCATTTTCTTCGTTGTAACATTCTCTAAATGTGTATTTTTTCTAGATTTTTTTTTTTTTTCGATGCAGGGCATTGAAAATCAGACAAAATTTCATCTTTAGCACGCCATAACTTCCGTATTTTTCATCGTACAGACTTTCCTTTGGGCTAGTTTTCTTTGTTATGAAATTCTCTAAGTGTGCATTTTTTGCTTTTTTTTTTTTTGAGGCAGGGCATTGAAAACTAATCTTTAGCACGCCGTAACTCCCGTATTTTTCATCGTACAGACTTTTCTTTGGGCTCGTTTTCTTTGTTATGAAATTCTCTAAGTGTGCATTTTTTGCTTTTTTTTTTTTTTTGAGGCAGGGCATTGAAAACAAATCTTTAGCACGCCGTAACTCCCGTATTTTTCATCGTACAGACTTTTCTTTGGGCTCGTTTTCTTTGTTATGAAATTCTCTAAGTGTGCATCTTTTGCTTTGTTTTTTTTTAGGCAGGGCATTGAAAATCAGACAAAATTTCATCTTTAGCACGCCATAACTTCCGTATTTTTCATCGTACAGACATTTCTTTGGGCTCGTTTTCTTTGTTATGAAATTCTCTAAGTGTGCATTTTTTTTTTTTTTTTTTTTTTGAGGCAGGGCATTGAAAAAAAATCTTTAGCACGCCGTAACTCCCGTATTTTTCATCGCACAGTCTTTTCTCTGGGCTCATTTTCTTCGTTATAACATTCTCTAAATGTGCAGTTTTTTCTAGATTTTTTTTTTTTCAATGCAGGGCATTGAAAATCAGACAAATTTTCATCTTTAGCACGCCATAACTTCCGTATTTTTCATCGTACAGACTTTTCTCTGGGCTCATTTTCTTCGTTGTAACATTCTCTAAATGTGTATTTTTTCTAGATTTTTTTTTTTTCGATGCAGGGCATTGAAAATCAGACAAAATTTCATCTTTAGCACGCCATAACTTCCGTATTTTTCATCGTACAGACTTTTCTTTGGGCTCGTTTTCTTTGTTATGAATTTCTCTAAGTGTGCATTTTTTGCTTTTTTTTTTTTTGAGGCAGGGCATTGCAAACAAATCTTTAGCACGCCGTAACTCCCGTATTTTTCATCGTACAGACTTTTCTTTGGGCTCGTTTTCTTTGTTATGAAATTCTCTAAGTGTGCGTTTTTTGCTTTTTTTTTTTGAGGCAGGGCATTGAAAACAAATCTTTAGCACGCCGTAACTCCCGTATTTTTCATCGTACAGACTTTTCTTTGGGCTCGTTTTCTTTGTTATGAAATTCTCTAAGTGTGCGTTTTTTGCTTTTTTTTTTTTGAGGCAGGGCATTGAAAACAAATCTTTAGCACGCCGTAACTCCCGTATTTTTCATCGTACAGACTTTTCTTTGGGCTCGTTTTCTTTGTTATGAAATTCTCTAAGTGTGCATTTTTTGCTTTTTTTTTTTTTTTTTTTTTTGAGGCAGGGCATTGAAAATCAGACAAAATTTCATCTTTAGCACGCCATAACTTCCGTATTTTTCATCGTACAGACTTTTCTCTGGGCTCATTTTCTTCGTTGTAACATTCTCTAAATGTGTATTTTTCTAGATTTTTTTTTTTCGATGCAGGGCATTGAAAATCAGACAAAATTTCATCTTTAGCACGCCATAACTTCCGTATTTTTCATCGTACAGACTTTTCTTTGGGCTCGTTTTCTTTGTTATGAAATTCTCTAAGTGTGCATTTTTTTTTTTTTTTTTTTTTTGAGGCAGGGCATTGAAAACAAATCTTTAGCACGCCGTAACTCCCGTATTTTTCATCGCACAGACTTTTCTTTGGGCTCGTTTTCTTTGTTATGAAATTCTCTAAGTGTGCGTTTTTTGCTTTTTTTTTTTTTTTGAGGCAGGGCATTGAAAACAAATCTTTAGCACGCCGTAACTCCCGTATTTTTCATCGTACAGACTTTTCTTTGGGCTCGTTTTCTTTGTTATGAATTTCTCTAAGTGTGCATTTTTTGCTTTTTTTTTTTTTGAGGCAGGGCATTGCAAACAAATCTTTAGCACGCCGTAACTCCCGTATTTTTCATCGTACAGACTTTTCTTTGGGCTCGTTTTCTTTGTTATGAAATTCTCTAAGTGTGCGTTTTTTGCTTTTTTTTTTTGAGGCAGGGCATTGAAAACAAATCTTTAGCACGCCGTAACTCCCGTATTTTTCATCGTACAGACTTTTCTTTGGGCTCGTTTTCTTTGTTATGAAATTCTCTAAGTGTGCGTTTTTTGCTTTTTTTTTTTTGAGGCAGGGCATTGAAAACAAATCTTTAGCACGCCGTAACTCCCGTATTTTTCATCGTACAGACTTTTCTTTGGGCTCGTTTTCTTTGTTATGAAATTCTCTAAGTGTGCATTTTTTGCTTTTTTTTTTTTTTTTTTTTTTGAGGCAGGGCATTGAAAATCAGACAAAATTTCATCTTTAGCACGCCATAACTTCCGTATTTTTCATCGTACAGACTTTTCTCTGGGCTCATTTTCTTCGTTGTAACATTCTCTAAATGTGTATTTTTCTAGATTTTTTTTTTTCGATGCAGGGCATTGAAAATCAGACAAAATTTCATCTTTAGCACGCCATAACTTCCGTATTTTTCATCGTACAGACTTTTCTTTGGGCTCGTTTTCTTTGTTATGAAATTCTCTAAGTGTGCATTTTTTTTTTTTTTTTTTTTTTGAGGCAGGGCATTGAAAACAAATCTTTAGCACGCCGTAACTCCCGTATTTTTCATCGCACAGACTTTTCTTTGGGCTCGTTTTCTTTGTTATGAAATTCTCTAAGTGTGCGTTTTTTGCTTTTTTTTTTTTTTTGAGGCAGGGCATTGAAAACAAATCTTTAGCACGCCGTAACTCCCGTATTTTTCATCGTACAGACTTTTCTTTGGGCTCGTTTTCTTTGTTATGAAATTCTCTAAGTGTGCATTTTTTGCTTTTTTTTTTTTTTTGAGGCAGGGCATTGAAAACAAATCTTTAGCACGCCGTAACTCCCGTATTTTTCATCGTACAGACTTTTCTTTGGGCTCGTTTTCTTTGTTATGAAATTCTCTAAGTGTGCATTTTTTGCTTTTTTTTTTTTTTTGAGGCAGGGCATTGAAAACAAATCTTTAGCACGCCGTAACTCCCGTATTTTTCATCGTACAGACTTTTCTTTGGGCTCGTTTTCTTTGTTATGAAATTCTCTAAGTGTGCATCTTTTGCTTTGTTTTTTTTTAGGCAGGGCATTGAAAATCAGACAAAATTTCATCTTTAGCACGCCATAACTTCCGTATTTTTCATCGTACAGACTTTTCTTTGGGCTCGTTTTCTTTGTTATGAAATTCTCTAAGTGTGCATTTTTTTTTTTTTTTTTTTTTTGAGGCAGGGCATTGAAAACAAATCTTTAGCACGCCGTAACTCCCGTATTTTTCATCGCACAGTCTTTTCTCTGGGCTCATTTTCTTCGTTATAACATTCTCTAAATGTGCAGTTTTTTCTAGATTTTTTTTTTTTCAATGCAGGGCATTGAAAATCAGACAAATTTTCATCTTTAGCACGCCATAACTTCCGTATTTTTCATCGTACAGACTTTTCTTTGGGCTCGTTTTCTTTGTTATGAAATTCTCTAAGTGTGCGTTTTTTGCTTTTTTTTTTTTTTGAGGCAGGGCATTGAAAACAAATCTTTAGCACGCCGTAACTCCCGTATTTTTCATCGTACAGACTTTTCTTTGGGCTCGTTTTCTTTGTTATGAAATTCTCTAAGTGTGCATTTTTTGCTTTTTTTTTTTTTTTTTTTTTTGAGGCAGGGCATTGAAAATCAGACAAAATTTCATCTTTAGCACGCCATAACTTCCGTATTTTTCATCGTACAGACTTTTCCCTGGGCTCATTTTCTTCGTTGTAACATTCTCTAAATGGGTATTTTTTCTAGATTTTTTTTTTTTTCGATGCAGGGCATTGAAAATCAGACAAAATTTCATCTTTAGCACGCCATAACTTCCGTATTTTTCATCGTACAGACTTTTCTTTGGGCTCGTTTTCTTTGTTATGAATTTCTCTAAGTGTGCATTTTTTGCTTTTTTTTTTTTGAGGCAGGGCATTGAAAACAAATCTTTAGCACGCCGTAACTCCCGTATTTTTCATCGTACAGACTTTTCTTTGGGCTCGTTTTCTTTGTTATGAAATTCTCTAAGTGTGCATTTTTTGCTTTTTTTTTTTTTTTGAGGCAGGGCATTGAAAACAAATCTTTAGCACGCCGTAACTCCCGTATTTTTCATCGTACAGACTTTTCTTTGGGCTCGTTTTCTTTGTTATGAAATTCTCTAAGTGTGCATTTTTTGCTTTTTTTTTTTTTTTGAGGCAGGGCATTGAAAACAAATCTTTAGCACGCCGTAACTCCCGTATTTTTCATCGTACAGACTTTTCTTTGGGCTCGTTTTCTTTGTTATGAAATTCTCTAAGTGTGCATCTTTTGCTTTTTTTTTTTTTTTTTTTTTTTTTTGAGGCAGGGCATTGAAAATCAGACAAAATTTCATATTTAGCACGCCATAACTTCCGTATTTTTCATCGTACAGACTTTTCTCTGGGCTCATTTTCTTCGTTGTAACATTCTCTAAATGTGTATTTTTTCTAGATTTTTTTTTTTTCGATGCAGGGCATTGAAAATCAGACAAAATTTCATCTTTAGCACGCCATAACTCCCGTATTTTTGATCGTACAAACTTTTCTTTGAGCTCGTTTTCTTCGTTATGCAATTCTCTAAGTGTGCATTTTTTGTTTTTTTTTTTTTTTTTTGAGGCAGGGCATTGCAAACAAATCTTTAGCACGCCGTATTTTTCATCGTACAGACGTTTCTCTGGGCTCATTTTCTTCGTTGTAACATTCTCTAAATGTGTATTTTTTCTAGATTTTTTTTTTCGATGCAGGGCATTGAAAATCAGACAAAATTTCATCTTTAGCACGCCATAACTTCCGTATTTTTCATCGTACAGACTTTTCTGTGGGCTCGTTTTCTTTGTTATGAAATTCTCTAAGTGTGCATTTTTTGTTTTGTTTTTTTTTAGGCAGGGCATTGAAAATCAGACAAAATTTCATCTTTAGCACGCCATAACTTCCGTATTTTTCATCGTACAGAGTTTTCTTTGGGCTCGTTTTCTTTGTTATGAAATTCTCTAAGTGTGCATTTTTTTTTTTTTTTTTTTTTGAGGCAGGGCATTGAAAACAAATCTTTAGCACGCCGTAACTCCCGTATTTTTCATCGCACAGACTTTTCTCTCGGCTCATTTTCTTCGTTATAACATTCTCTAAATGTGCAGTTTTTTCTAGATTTTTTTTTTTTCAATGCAGGGCATTGAAAATCAGACAAATTTTCATCTTTAGCACGCCATAACTTCCGTATTTTTCATCGTAGAGACTTTTCTTTGGGCTCGTTTTCTTTGTTATGAAATTCTCTAAGTATGCGTTTTTTGCTTTTTTTTTTTTTTTGAGGCAAGGCATTGAAAACAAATCTTTAGCACGCCGTAACTCCCGTATTTTTCATCGTACAGACTTTTCTTTGGGCTCGTTTTCTTTGTTATGAAATTCTCTAAGTGTGCATTTTTTGCTTTTTTTTTTTTTTTTTTTTTTTGAGGCAGGGCATTGAAAATCAGACAAAATTTCATATTTAGCACGCCATAACTTCCGTATTTTTCATCGTACAGACTTTTCTCTGGGCTCATTTTCTTCGTTGTAACATTCTCTAAATGTGTATTTTTTCTAGATTTTTTTTTTTCGATGCAGGGCATTGAAAATCAGACAAAATTTCATCTTTAGCACGCCATAACTTCCGTATTTTTCATCGTACAGACTTTTCTTTGGGCTCGTTTTCTTTGTTATGAAATTCTCAAAGTGTGCGTTTTTTGCTTTTTTTTTTTTTTGAGGCAGGGCATTGAAAACAAATCTTTAGCACGCCGTAACTCCCGTATTTTTCATCGTACAGACTTTTCTTTGGGCTCGTTTTCTTTGTTTTGAAATTCTCTAAGTGTGCATTTTTTGCTTTTTTTTTTTTTTTTTTTTTTGAGGCAGGGCATTGAAAATCAGACAAAATTTCATCTTTAGCACGCCATAACTTCCGTATTTTTCATCGTACAGACTTTTCTCTGGGCTCATTTTCTTCGTTGTAACATTCTCTAAATGTGTATTTTTTCTAGATTTTTTTTTTTTCGATGCAGGGCATTGAAAATCAGACAAAATTTCATCTTTAGCACGCCATAACTTCCGTATTTTTCATCGTACAGACTTTTCTTTGGGCTCGTTTTCTTTGTTATGAATTTCTCTAAGTGTGCATTTTTTGCTTTTTTTTTTTTTTGAGGCAGGGCATTGCAAACAAATCTTTAGCACGCCGTAACTCCCGTATTTTTCATCGTACAGACTTTTCTTTGGGCTCGTTTTCTTTGTTATGAAATTCTCTAAGTGTGCGTTTTTTGCTTTTTTTTTTTGAGGCAGGGCATTGAAAACAAATCTTTAGCACGCCGTAACTCCCGTATTTTTCATCGTACAGACTTTTCTTTGGGCTCGTTTTCTTTGTTATGAAATTCTCTAAGTGTGCGTTTTTTGCTTTTTTTTTTTTGAGGCAGGGCATTGAAAACAAATCTTTAGCACGCCGTAACTCCCGTATTTTTCATCGTACAGACTTTTCTTTGGGCTCGTTTTCTTTGTTATGAAATTCTCTAAGTGTGCATTTTTTGCTTTTTTTTTTTTTTTTTTTTTTGAGGCAGGGCATTGAAAATCAGACAAAATTTCATCTTTAGCACGCCATAACTTCCGTATTTTTCATCGTACAGACTTTTCTCTGGGCTCATTTTCTTCGTTGTAACATTCTCTAAATGTGTATTTTTCTAGATTTTTTTTTTTCGATGCAGGGCATTGAAAATCAGACAAAATTTCATCTTTAGCACGCCATAACTTCCGTATTTTTCATCGTACAGACTTTTCTTTGGGCTCGTTTTCTTTGTTATGAAATTCTCTAAGTGTGCATTTTTTTTTTTTTTTTTTTTTGAGGCAGGGCATTGAAAACAAATCTTTAGCACGCCGTAACTCCCGTATTTTTCATCGCACAGACTTTTCTTTGGGCTCGTTTTCTTTGTTATGAAATTCTCTAAGTGTGCGTTTTTTGCTTTTTTTTTTTTTTGAGGCAGGGCATTGAAAACAAATCTTTAGCACGCCGTAACTCCCGTATTTTTCATCGTACAGACTTTTCTTTGGGCTCGTTTTCTTTGTTATGAAATTCTCTAAGTGTGCATTTTTTGCTTTTTTTTTTTTTTTTTTTTTTTGAGGCAGGGCATTGAAAATCATACAAAATTTCATCTTTAGCACGCCATAACTTCCGTATTTTTCATCGTACAGACTTTTCCCTGGGCTCATTTTCTTCGTTGTAACATTCTCTAAATGGGTATTTTTTCTAGATTTTTTTTTTTTCGATGCAGGGCATTGAAAATCAGACAAAATTTCATCTTTAGCACGCCATAACTTCCGTATTTTTCATCGTACAGACTTTTCTTTGGGCTCGTTTTCTTTGTTATGAATTTCTCTAAGTGTGCATTTTTTGCTTTTTTTTTTTTTTTGAGGCAGGGCATTGAAAACAAATCTTTAGCACGCCGTAACTCCCGTATTTTTCATCGTACAGACTTTTCTTTGGGCTCGTTTTCTTTGTTATGAATTTCTCTAAGTGTGCATTTTTTGCTTTTTTTTTTTTGAGGCAGGGCATTGAAAACAAATCTTTAGCACGCCGTAACTCCCGTATTTTTCATCGTACAGACTTTTCTTTGGGCTCGTTTTCTTTGTTATGAAATTCTCTAAGTGTGCATTTTTTGCTTTTTTTTTTTTTTGAGGCAGGGCATTGAAAACAAATCTTTAGCACGCCGTAACTCCCGTATTTTTCATCGTACAGACTTTTCTTTGGGCTCGTTTTCTTTGTTATGAAATTCTCTAAGTGTGCATTTTTTTCTTTTTTTTTTTTTTTGAGGCAGGGCATTGAAAACAAATCTTTAGCACGCCGTAACTCCCGTATTTTTCATCGTACAGACTTTTCTTTGGGCTCGTTTTC
>CAKJTD010000092.1:640000-665000 GCA_917499995.1 Ichneumon xanthorius | reverse complement strand
CTAGATTTTTTTTTTTCGATGCAGGGCATTGAAAATCAGACAAAATTTCATCTTTAGCACGCCATAACTTCCGTATTTTTCATCGTACAGACTTTTCTTTGGGCTCGTTTTCTTTGTTATGAAATTCTCTAAGTGTGCATTTTTTTTTTTTTTTTTTTTTTTTGAGGCAGGGCATTGAAAACAAATCTTTAGCACGCCGTAACTCCCGTATTTTTCATCGCACAGACTTTTCTCTGGGCTCATTTTCTTCGTTATAACATTCTCTAAATGTGCAGGTTTTTCTAGATTTTTTTTTTTTCAATGCAGGGCATTGAAAATCAGACAAATTTTCATCTTTAGCACGCCATAACTTCCGTATTTTTCATCGTACAGACTTTTCTTTGGGCTCGTTTTCTTTGTTATGAAATTCTCTAAGTGTGCATTTTTTTTTTTTTTTTTTTTTTTTGAGGCAGGGCATTGAAAACAAATCTTTAGCACGCCGTAACTCCCGTATTTTTCATCGTACAGACTTTTCTCTGGGCTCATTTTCTTCGTTATAACATTCTCTAAATGTGCATTTTTTTCTAGATTTTTTTTTTTCAATGCAGGGCATTGAAAATCAGACAAAATTTCATCTTTAGCACGCCATAACTTCCGTATTTTTCATCGTACAGACTTTTCTTTGGGCTCGTTTTCTTTGTTATGAAATTCTCTAAGTGTGCATTTTTTTTTTTTTTTTTTTTTTTTTTTTGAGGCAGGGCATTGAAAACAAATCTTTAGCACGCCGTAACTCCCGTATTTTTCATCGTACAGACTTTTCTCTGGCCTCATTTTCTTCGATATAACATCCTCTAAATGTGCATTTTTTCTAGATTTTTTTTTTTCAATGCAGGACAAAATTTCATCTTTAGCACGCCATAACTTCCGTATTTTTCATCGTACAGACTTTTCTTTGGGCTCGTTTTCTTTGTTATGAATTTCTCTAAGTGTGCATTTTTTGCTTTTTTTTTTTTTTTGAGGCAGGGCATTGAAAACAAATCTTTAGCACGCCGTAACTCCCGTATTTTTCATCGTACAGACTTTTCTTTGGGCTCGTTTTCTTTGTTATGAAATTCTCTAAGTGTTCCTTTTTTTTGCTTTTTTTTTTTTTTTTTGAGGCAGGGCATTGAAAACAAATCTTTAGCACGCCGTAACTCCCGTATTTTTCATCGTACAGACTTTTCTCTGGGCTCATTTTCTTCGTTATAACATTCTCTAAATGTGCAGTTTTTTCTAGATTTTTTTTTTTTTCAATGCAGGGCATTGAAAATCAGACAAAATTTCATCTTTAGCACGCCATAACTTCCGTATTTTTCATCGTACAGACTTTCCTTTGCGCTCGTTTTCTTTGTTATGAAATTCTCTAAGTGTGCATTTTTGCTTTTTTTTTTTTTTTTTGAGGCAGGGCATTGAAAATCAGACAAAATTTCATCTTTAGCACGCTATAACTTCCGTATTTTTCATCGTACAGACTTTTCTCTGGGCTCATTTTCTTCGTTATAACATTCTCTAAATGTGCATTTTTTTCTAGATTTTTTTTTTTTTCAATGCAGGGCATTGAAAATCAGACAAAATTTCATCTTTAGCACGCCATAACTTCCGTATTTTTCATCGTACAGACTTTTCTTTGGGCTCGTTTTCTTTGTTATGAAATTCTCTAAGTGTGCATTTTTTTTTTTTTTTTTTTTTTTTTTGAGGCAGGGCATTGAAAACAAATCTTTAGCACGCCGTAACTCCCGTATTTTTCATCGTACAGACTTTTCTCTGGGCTCATTTTCTTCGATATAACATTCTCTAAATGTGCATTTTTTCTAGATTTTTTTTTTCAATGCAGGTCATTGAAAATCAGACAAAATTTCATCTTTAGCACGCCATAACTTCCGTATTTTTCATCGTACAGACTTTTCTTTGGGCTCGTTTTCTTTGTTATGAATTTCTCTAAGTGTGCATTTTTTGCTTTTTTTTTTTTTGAGGCAGGGCATTGAAAACAAATCTTTAGCACGCCGTAACTCCCGTATTTTTCATCGTACAGACTTTTCTCTGGGCTCATTTTCTTCGTTATAACATTCTCTAAATGTGCATTTTTTTCTAGATTTTTTTTTTTTCAATGCATGGCATTGAAAATCAGACAAAATTTCATCTTTAGCACGCCATAACTTCCGTATTTTTCATCGTACAGACTTTTCTTTGGGCTCGTTTTCTTTGTTATGAAATTCTCTAAGTGTGCATTTTTTTTTTTTTTTTTTTTTTTTTTTGAGGCAGGGCATTGAAAACAAATCTTTAGCACGCCGTAACTCCCGTATTTTTCATCGTACAGACTTTTCTCTAGGCTCATTTTCTTCGATATAACATCCTCTAAATGTGCATTTTTTCTAGATTTTTTTTTTTCAATGCAGGACAAAATTTCATCTTTAGCACGCCATAACTTCCGTATTTTTCATCGTACAGACTTTTCTTTGGGCTCGTTTTCTTTGTTATGAATTTCTCTAAGTGTGCATTTTTTGCTTTTTTTTTTTTTTTGAGGCAGGGCATTGAAAACAAATCTTTAGCACGCCGTAACTCCCGTATTTTTCATCGTACAGACTTTTCTCTGGGCTCATTTTCTTCGTTGTAACATTCTCTAACTGTTTCTTTTTTCTAGATTTTTTTGTTTTCGATGCAGGGCATTGAAAATCAGACAAAATTTCATCTTTAGCACGCCATAACTTCCGTATTTTTCATCGTGCAGACTTTTCTTTGGGCTCGTTTTCTTTGTTATGAAATTCTCTAAGTGTGCATTTTTTTTTTTTTTTTTTTTTTTTTTTTGAGGCAGGGCATTGAAAACAAATCTTTAGCACGCCGTAACTCCCGTATTTTTCATCGTACAGACTTTTCTCTGGGCTCATTTTCTTCGATATAACATCCTCTAAATGTGCATTTTTTCTAGATTTTTTTTTTTCAATGCAGGACAAAATTTCATCTTTAGCACGCCATAACTTCCGTATTTTTCATCGTACAGACTTTTCTTTGGGCTCGTTTTCTTTGTTATGAATTTCTCTAAGTGTGCATTTTTTGCTTTTTTTTTTTTTTGAGGCAGGGCATTGAAAACAAATCTTTAGCACGCCGTAACTCCCGTATTTTTCATCGTACAGACTTTTCTTTGGGCTCGTTTTCTTTGTTATGAAATTCTCTAAGTGTTCCTTTTTTTTGCTTTTTTTTTTTTTTTTTTGAGGCAGGGCATTGAAAACAAATCTTTAGCACGCCGTAACTCCCGTATTTTTCATCGTACAGACTTTTCTCTGGGCTCATTTTCTTCGTTATAACATTCTCTAAATGTGCAGTTTTTTCTAGATTTTTTTTTTTTTCAATGCAGGGCATTGAAAATCAGACAAAATTTCATCTTTAGCACGCCATAACTTCCGTATTTTTCATCGTACAGACTTTTCTTTGGGCTCGTTTTCTTTGTTATGAAATTCTCTAAGTGTGCATTTTTTTTTTTTTTTTTTTTTTTTTTTGAGGCAGGGCATTGAAAACAAATCTTTAGCACGCCGTAACTCCCGTATTTTTCATCGTACAGACTTTTCTCTGGGCTCATTTTCTTCGATATAACATTCTCTAAATGTGCATTTTTTCTAGATTTTTTTTTTCAATGCAGGTCATTGAAAATCAGACAAAATTTCATCTTTAGCACGCCATAACTTCCGTATTTTTCATCGTACAGACTTTTCTTTGGGCTCGTTTTCTTTGTTATGTAATTCTCTAAGTGTGTATTTTTTGCTTTTTTTTTTTTTTTTGAGGCTGGGCATTGAAAACAAATCTTTAGCACGCCGTAACTCCCGTATTTTTCATCGTACAGACTTTTCTTTGGGCTCGTTTTCTTTGTTATGAAATTCTCTAAGTGTGATTTTTTTTTTTTTTTTTTTTTTTGAGGCAGGGCATTGAAAATCAGACAAAATTTCATCTTTAGCACGCCAGAACTTCCGTATTTTTCATCGTACAGACTTTTCTCTGGGCTCATTTTCTTCGTTGTAACATTCTCTAAATGTTTCTTTTTTCTAGATTTTTTTGTTTTCGATGCAGGGCATTGAAAATCAGACAAAATTTCATCTTTAGCACGCCATAACTTCCGTATTTTTCATCGTGCAGACTTTTCTTTGGGCTCGTTTTCTTTGTTATGAAATTCTCTAAGTGTGCATTTTTTTTTTTTTTTTTTTTTTTTTGAGGCAGGGCATTGAAAACAAATCTTTAGCACGCCGTAACTCCCGTATTTTTCATCGTACAGACTTTTCTCTGGGCTCATTTTCTTCGTTATAACATTCTCTAAATGTGCATTTTTTTCTAGATTTTTTTTTTTTCAATGCAGGGCATTGAAAATCAGACAAAATTTCATCTTTAGCACGCCATAACTTCCGTATTTTTCATCGTACAGACTTTTCTTTGGGCTCGTTTTCTTTGTTATGAAATTCTCTAAGTGTGCATTATTTTTTTTTTTTTTTTTTTTTTTTTGAGGCAGGGCATTGAAAACAAATCTTTAGCACGCCGTAACTCCCGTATTTTTCATCGTACAGACTTTTCTCTGGGCTCATTTTCTTCGATATAACATCCTCTAAATGTGCATTTTTTCTAGATTTTTTTTTTTCAATGCAGGACAAAATTTCATCTTTAGCACGCCATAACTTCCGTATTTTTCATCGTACAGACTTTTCTTTGGGCTCGTTTTCTTTGTTATGAATTTCTCTAAGTGTGCATTTTTTGCTTTTTTTTTTTTTTGAGGCAGGGCATTGAAAACAAATCTTTAGCACGCCGTAACTCCCGTATTTTTCATCGTACAGACTTTTCTTTGGGCTCGTTTTCTTTGTTATTAAATTCTCTAAGTGTTCCTTTTTTTTGCTTTTTTTTTTTTTTTTTTGAGGCAGGGCATTGAAAACAAATCTTTAGCACGCCGTAACTCCCGTATTTTTCATCGTACAGACTTTTCTCTGGGCTCATTTTCTTCGTTATAACATTCTCTAAATGTGCAGTTTTTTCTAGATTTTTTTTTTTTTCAATGCAGGGCATTGAAAATCAGACAAAATTTCATCTTTAGCACGCCATAACTTCCGTATTTTTCATCGTACAGACTTTTCTTTGGGCTCGTTTTCTTTGTTATGAAATTCTCTAAGTGTGCATTATTTTTTTTTTTTTTTTTTTTTTTTTGAGGCAGGGCATTGAAAACAAATCTTTAGCACGCCGTAACTCCCGTATTTTTCATCGTACAGACTTTTCTCTGGGCTCATTTTCTTCGATATAACATCCTCTAAATGTGCATTTTTTCTAGATTTTTTTTTTTCAATGCAGGACAAAATTTCATCTTTAGCACGCCATAACTTCCGTATTTTTCATCGTACAGACTTTTCTTTGGGCTCGTTTTCTTTGTTATGAATTTCTCTAAGTGTGCATTTTTTGCTTTTTTTTTTTTTTGAGGCAGGGCATTGAAAACAAATCTTTAGCACGCCGTAACTCCCGTATTTTTCATCTTACAGACTTTTCTTTGGGCTCGTTTTCTTTGTTATGAAATTCTCTAAGTGTTCCTTTTTTTTGCTTTTTTTTTTTTTTTTTTGAGGCAGGGCATTGAAAACAAATCTTTAGCACGCCGTAACTCCCGTATTTTTCATCGTACAGACTTTTCTCTGGGCTCATTTTCTTCGTTATAACATTCTCTAAATGTGCAGTTTTTTCTAGATTTTTTTTTTTTTCAATGCAGGGCATTGAAAATCAGACAAAATTTCATCTTTAGCACGCCATAACTTCCGTATTTTTCATCGTACAGACTTTTCTTTGGGCTCGTTTTCTTTGTTATGAAATTCTCTAAGTGTGCATTTTTTGCTTTTTTTTTTTTTGAGGCAGGGCAATGAAAACAAATCTTTAGCACGCCGTAACTCCCGTATTTTTCATCGTACATACTTTTCTTTGGGCTCGTTTTCTTTGTTATGAAATTCTCTAAGTGTGCATTTTTTGCTTTTTTTTTTTTTTTTTGAGGCAGGGCATTGAAAACAAATCTTTAGCACGCCGTAACTCCCGTATTTTTCATCGTACAGACTTTTCTTTGGGCTCGTTTTCTTTGTTATGAAATTCTCTAAGTGTGCATTTTTTGCTTTTTTTTTTTTTTTTTTTTTGAGGCAGGGCATTGAAAATCAGACAAAATGTCATCTTTAGCACGCCATAACTTCCGTATTTTTCATCGTACAGACTTTTCTCTGGGCTCATTTTCTTCGTTGTAACATTCTCTAAATGTGTATTTTTTCTATTTTTTTTTTTTTTTTCGATGCAGGGCATTGAAAATCAGACAAAATTTCATCTTTAGCACGCCATAACTTCCGTATTTTTCATCTTACAGACTTTTCTCTGGGCTCATTTTCTTCATTGTAACATTCTCTAAATGTGTATTTTTTCTAGATTTTTTTTTTTTTCGATGCAGGGCATTGAAAATCAGACAAAATTTCATCTTTAGCACGCCATAACTTCCGTATTTTTCATCGTTAAGACTTTCCTTTGCGCTCGTTTTCTTTGTTATGAAATTCTCTAAGTGTGCATTTTTGCTTTTTTTTTTTTTTTGAGGCAGGGCATTGAAAATCAGACAAAATTTCATCTTTAGCACGCCATAACTTCCGTATTTTTCATCGTACAGACTTTTCTCTGGGCTCATTTTCTTCGTTGTAACATTCTCTAAATGTGCATTTTTCCTAGATTTTTTTTTTTTTCAATGCAGGGCATTGAAAATCAGACAAAATTTCATCTTTAGCACGCCATAACTTCCGTATTTTTCATCGTACAGACTTTTCTTTGGACTCGTTTTCTTTGTTATGAAATTCTCTAAGTGTGCATTTTTTTTTTTTTTTTTTTTTTTTTTTTTTGAAGCAGGGCATTGAAAACAAATCTTTAGCACGCCGTAACTCCCGTATTTTTCATCGTACAGACTTTTCTCTGGGCTCATTTTCTTCGTTATAACATTCTCTAAATGTGCATTTTTTCTAGATTTTTTTTTTCAATGCAGGGCATTGAAAATCAGACAAAATTTCATCTTTAGCACGCCATAACTTCCGTATATTTCATCGTACAGACTTTTCTTTGGGCTCGTTTTCTTTGCTATGAAGTTCTCTAAGTGTGTATTTTTTGCTTTTTTTTTTTTTTGAGGCAGGGCATTGAAAATCATACAAAATTTCATCATTAGCACGCCAGAACTTCTGTATTTTTCATCGTACAGACTTTTCTCTGGGCTCATTTTCTTCGTTGTACCATTCTCTAAATGTTTCTTTTTTCTAGATTTTTTTTTTTTCGATGCAGGGCATTGAAAATCAGACAAAATTTCATCTTTAGCACGCCATAACTTCCGTATTTTTCATCTTACAGACTTTTCTCTGGGCTCATTTTCTTCGTTGTAACATTCTCTAAATGTGTATTTTTTCTAGATTTTTTTTTTTTTCGATGCAGGGCATTGAAAATCAGACAAAATTTCATCTTTAGCACGCCATAACTTCCGTATTTTTCATCGTACAGACTTTCCTTTGGGCTAGTTTTCTTTGTTATGAAATTCTCTAAGTGTGCATTTTTTGCTTTTTTTTTTTTTTTTTTTTTTTGAGGCAGGGCATTGAAAATCAGACAAAATTTCATCTTTAGCACGCCATAACTTCCGTATATTTCATCGTACAGACTTTTCTTTGGGCTCGTTTTCTTTGTTATGAAGTTCTCTAAGTGTGTATTTTTTGCTTTTTTTTTTTTTGAGGCTGGGCATTGAAAACAAATCTTTAGCACGGCGTAACTCCCGTATTTTTCATCGTACAGACTTTTCTTTGGGCTCGTTTTCTTTGTTATGAAATTCTCTAAGTGTGCATTTTTTGCTTTTTTTTTTTTTTTTTTTTTTTTTTTGAGGCAGGGCATTGAAAATCATACAAAATGTCATCATTAGCACGCCAGAACTTCCGTATTTTTCATCGTACAGACTTTTCTCTGGGCTCATTTTCATCGTTGTAACATTCTCTAAATGTGTATTTTTTCTAGATTTTTTTTTTTTTTCGATGCAGGGCATTGAAAATCAGACAAAATTTCATCTTTAGCACGCCATAACT
This sequence comes from Ichneumon xanthorius, assembly GCA_917499995.1. Taxonomy (NCBI): domain Eukaryota; kingdom Metazoa; phylum Arthropoda; class Insecta; order Hymenoptera; family Ichneumonidae; genus Ichneumon; species Ichneumon xanthorius. Next base: position 656,898 of record CAKJTD010000092.1, on the reverse strand, counting down.
TCCGTATTTTTCATCGTACAGACTTTCCTTTGGGCTCGTTTTCTTTGTTATTAAATTCTCTAAGTGTGCATTTTTTGCTTTTTTTTTTTTTTTTTTTTTGAGGCAGGGCATTGAAAATCAGACAAAATTTCATCTTTAGCACGCCATAACTTCCGTATTTTTCATCGTACAGACTTTTCTCTGGGCTCATTTTCTTCGTTGTAACATTCTCTAAATGTGTATTTTTTATAGATTTTTTTTTTTTCGATGCAGGGCATTGAAAATCAGACAAAATTTCATCTTTAGCACGCCATAACTTCCGTATTTTTCATCTTACAGACTTTTCTCTGGGCTCATTTTCTTCGTTATAACATTCTCTAAATGTGTATTTTTTCTAGATTTTTTTTTTTTTTCGATGCAGGGCATTGAAAATCAGACAAAATTTCATCTTTAGCACGCCATAACTTCCGTATTTTTCATCGTACAGACTTTCCATTGGGCTCGTTTTCTTTGTTATGAAATTCTCTAAGTGTGCATTTTTTGCTTTTTTTTTTTTTTTTTTTTTTTTTTTGAGGCAGGGCATTGAAATTCAGTCAAAATTTCATCTTTAGCACGCCATAACTTCCGTATTTTTCATCGTACAGACTTTTCTCTGGGCTCATTTTCTTCGTTATAACATTCTCTAAATGTGCATTTTTTTGTAGATTTTTTTTTTCAATGCAGGGCATTGAAAATCAGACAAAATTTCATCTTTAGCACGCCATAACTTCCGTATTTTTCATCGTACAGACTTTCCTTTGGGCTCGTTTTCTTTGTTATGAAATTCTCTAAGTGTGCATTTTTTGCTTTTTTTTTTTTTTTTGAGGCAGGGCATTGAAAATCGACAAAATTTCATCTTTAGCACGCCATAACTTCCGTATTTTTCATCGTACAGACTTTTCTTTGGGCTCGTTTTCTTTGTTATGAAATTCTCTAAGTGTGCATTTTTTGCTTTTTTTTTTTTTTTTTGAGGCAGGGCATTGAAAACAAATCTTTAGCACGCCGTAACTCCCGTATTTTTCATCGTACAGACTTTTCTTTGGGCTCGTTTTCTTTGTTATGAAATTCTCTAAGTGTGCATTTTTTGCTTTTTTTTTTTTTTTTTTGAGGCAGGGCATTGAAAACAAATCTTTAGCACGCCGTAACTCCCGTATTTTTCGTCGTACAGACTTTTCTCTGGGCTCATTTTCTTCGTTATAACATTCTCTAAATGTGCATTTTTGTCTAGATTTTTTTTTTTTTTTTTTTCAATGCAGGGCATTGAAAATCAGACAAAATTTCATCTTTAGCACGCCATAACTTCCGTATTTTTCATCATACAGACTTTTCTTTGGGCTCGTTTTCTTTGTTATGAAATTCTCTAAGTGAGCATTTTTTGCTTTTTTTTTTTTTTTTGAGGCTGGGCATTGAAAAAAAATCTTTAGCACGCCGTAACTCCCGTATTTTTCGTCGTACAGACTTTTCTTTGGGCTCGTTTTCTTTGTTATGAAATTCTCTAAGTGTGCATTTTTTGCTTTTTTATTTATTTATTTTTTTTGAGGCAGGGCATTGAAAATCAGACAAAATTTCATCTTTAGCACGCCATAACTTCCGTATTTTTCATCGTACAGACTTTTCTCTCGGCTCATTTTCTTCGTTGTTACATTCTCTAAATGTTTATTTTTTCTAGATTTTTTTTTTCGATGCAGGGCATTGAAAATCAGACAAAATTTCATCTTTAGCACGCCATAACTTCCGTATTTTTCATCGTACAGACTTTTCTTTGGGCTCGTTTTCTTTGTTATGAATTTCTCTAAGTGTGCATTTTTTGCTTTTTTTTTTTTGAGGCAGGGCATTGAAAACAAATGTTTAGCACGCCGTAACTCCCGTATTTTTCATCGTACAGACTTTTCTTTGGGCTCGTTTTCTTTGTTATGAAATTCTCTAAGTGTGCATTTTTTGCTTTTTTTTTTTTTTTTGAGGCAGGGCATTGAAAACAAATCTTTAGCACGCCGTAACTCCCGTATTTTTCATCGTACAGACTTTTCTCTGGGCTCATTTTCTTCGTTATAACATTCTCTAAATGTGCAGTTTTTTCTAGATTTTTTTTTTTTTCAATGCAGGGCATTGAAAATCAGACAAAATTTCATCTTTAGCACGCCATAACTTCCGTATTTTTCATCGTACAGACTTTTCTTTGGGCTCGTTTTCTTTGTTATGAAATTCTCTAAGTGTGCGTTTTTTGCTTTTTTTTTTTTTTTTTGAGGCAGGGCATTGAAAACAAATCTTTAGCACGCCGTAACTCCCGTATTTTTCATCGTACAGACTTTTCTTTGGGCTCGTTTTCTTTGTTATGAAATTCTCTAAGTGTGCATTTTTTGTTTTTTTTTTTTTTTTTTTTTTTTGAGGCAGGGCATTGAAAATCAGACAAAATTTCATATTTAGCACGCCATAACTTCCGTATTTTTCATCGTACAGACTTTTCTCTGGGCTCATTTTCTTCGTTGTAACATTCTCTAAATGTGTATTTTTTCTAGATTTTTTTTTTTTCGATGCAGGGCATTGAAAATCAGACAAAATTTCATCTTTAGCACGCCATAACTTCCGTATTTTTCATCTTACAGACTTTTCTCTGGGCTCATTTTCTTCGTTATAACATTCTCTAAATGTGTATTTTTTCTAGATTTTTTTTTTTTTTTCGATGCAGGGCATTGAAAATCAGACAAAATTTCATCTTTAGCACGCCATAACTTCCGTATTTTTCATCGTACAGACTTTTCTTTGGGCTCGTTTTCTTTGTTATGAAATTCTCTAAGTGTGCGTTTTTTGCTTTTTTTTTTTTTTAGGCAGGGCATTGAAAATCAGACAAAATTTCATCTTTAGCACGCCATAACTTCCGTATTTTTCATCGTACAGACTTTTCTCTGGGCTCATTTTCTTCGTTGTAACATTCTCTAAATGTGTATTTTTTCTAGATTTTTTTTTTTTCGATGCAGGGCATTGAAAATCAGACAAAATTTCATCTTTAGCACGCCATAACTTCCGTATTTTTCATCTTACAGACTTTTCTCTGGGCTCATTTTCTTCGTTGTAACATTCTCTAAATGTGTATTTTTTCTAGATTTTTTTTTTTCGATGCAGGGCATTGAAAATCAGACAAAATTTCATCTTTAGCACGCCATAACTTCCGTATTTTTCATCGCTAAGACTTTCCTTTGGGCTCGTTTTCTTTGTTATGAAATTCTCTAAGTGTGCATTTTTGCTTTTTTTTTTTTTTTGAGGCAGAGCATTGAAAATCAGACAAAATTTCATCTTTAGCACGCCATAACTTCCGTATTTTTCATCGTACAGACTTTTCTCTGGGCTCATTTTCTTCGTTGTAACATTCTCTAAATGTGTATTTTTTCTAGATTTTTTTTTTTTTCGATGCAGGGCATTGAAAATCAGACAAAATTTCATCTTTAGCACGCCATAACTTCCGTATTTTTCATCGTACAGACTTTTCTTTGGGCTCGTTTTCTTTGTTATGAATTTCTCTAAGTGTGCATTTTTTGCTTTTTTTTTTTTTTGAGGCAGGGCATTGAAAACAAATCTTTAGCACGCCGTAACTCCCGTATTTTTCATCGTACAGACTTTTCTTTGGGCTCGTTTTCTTTGTTATGAAATTCTCTAAGTGTGCATTTTTTGCTTTTTTTTTTTTTTGAGGCAGGGCATTGAAAACAAATCTTTAGCACGCCGTAACTCCCGTATTTTTCATCGTACAGACTTTTCTCTGGGCTCATTTTCTTCGTTATAACATTCTCTAAATGTGCAGTTTTTTCTAGATTTTTTTTTTTTTTCAATGCAGGGCATTGAAAATCAGACAAAATTTCATCTTTAGCACGCCATAACTTCCGTATTTTTCATCGTACAGACTTTTCTTTGGGCTCGTTTTCTTCGTTGTAACATTCTCTAAATGTGTATTTTTTCTAGATTTTTTTTTTTTTCGATGCAGGGCATTGAAAATCAGACAAAATTTCATCTTTAGCACGCCATAACTTCCGTATTTTTCATCTTACAGACTTTTCTCTGGGCTCATTTTCTTCATTGTAACATTCTCTAAATGTGTATTTTTTCTAGATTTTTTTTTTTTCGATGCAGGGCATTGAAAATCAGACAAAATTTCATCTTTAGCACGCCATAACTTCCGTACTTTTCATCGTTAAGACTTTCCTTTGGGCTCGTTTTCTTTGTTATGAAATTCTCTAAGTGTGTATTTTTGCTTTTTTTTTTTTTTTTGAGGCAGGGCATTGAAAATCAGACAAAATTTCATCTTTAGCACGCCATAACTTCCGTATTTTTCATCGTACAGACTTTTCTCTGGGCTCATTTTCTTCGTTGTAACATTCTCTAAATGTGTATTTTTTCTAGATTTTTTTTTTTTTTTCGATGCAGGGCATTGAAAATCAGACAAAATTTCATCTTTAGCACGCCATAACTTCCGTATTTTTCATCGTACAGACTTTTCTTTGGGCTCGTTTTCTTTGTTATGAATTTCTCTAAGTGTGCATTTTTTGCTTTTTTTTTTTTTGAGGCAGGGCATTGAAAACAAATCTTTAGAACGCCGTAACTCCCGTATTTTTCATCGTACAGACTTTTCTTTGGGCTCGTTTTCTTTGTTATGAAATTCTCTAAGTGTGCATTTTTTGCTTTTTTTTTTTTTTTTTTTGAGGCAGGGCATTGAAAACAAATCTTTAGCACGCCGTAACTCCCGTATTTTTCATCGTACAGACTTTTCTTTGGGCTCGTTTTCTTTGTTATGAAATTCTCTAAGTGTGCATTTTTTGCTTTTTTTTTTTTTTTTTTTTTTTGAGCCAGGGCATTGAAAATCAGACAAAATTTCATCTTTAGCACGCCATAACTTCCGTATTTTTCATCGTACAGACTTTTCTCTGGGCTCATTTTCTTCGTTGTAACATTCTCTAAATGTGTATTTTTTCTAGATTTTTTTTTTTCGATGCAGGGCATTGAAAATCAGACAAAATTTCATCTTTAGCACGCCATAACTTCCGTATTTTTCATCTTACAGACTTTTCTCTGGGCTCATTTTCTTCGTTATAACATTCTCTAAATGTGTATTTTTTCTAGATTTTTTTTTTTTTCGATGCAGGGCATTGAAAATCAGACAAAATTTCTGCTTTAGCACGCCATAACTTCCGTATTTTTCATCGTACAGGCTTTCCATTGGGCTCGTTTTCTTTGTTATGAAATTCTCTAAGTGTGCATTTTTTGCCTTTTTTTTTTTTTTTTTGAGGCAGGGCATTGAAAATCAGGCAAAATTTCATCTTTAGCACGCCATAACTCCCGTATTTTTGATCGTACAAACTTTTCTTTGGGCTCGTTTTCTTCGTTATGCAATTCTCTAAGTGTGCATTTTTTGTTTTTTTTTTTTTTTTTGAGGCAGGGCATTGAAAACAAATCTTTAGCACGCCGTAACTCCCGTATTTTTCATCGTACAGACTTTTCTCTGGGCTCATTTTCTTCGTTATAACATTCTCTAAATGTGCAGTTTTTTCTAGATTTTTTTTTTTTTTCAATGCAGGGCATTGAAAATCAGACAAAATTTCATCTTTAGCACGCCATAACTTCCGTATTTTTCATCGTACAGACTTTTCTTTGGGCTCGTTTTCTTTGTTATGAAATTCTCTAAGTGTGCATTTTTTGCTTTTTTTTTTTTTTTTTTTTTTTTGAGGCAGGGCATTGAAAATCAGACAAAATTTCATCTTTAGCACGCCATAACTTCCGTATTTTTCATCGTACAGACTTTTCTCTGGGCTCATTTTCTTCGTTGTAACATTCTCTAAATGTGTATTTTTTCTAGATTTTTTTTTTTTCGATGCAGGGCATTGAAAATCAGACAAAATTTCATCTTTCATACATAGTCATGGTGGATCTTGGAGAGCATACAGACGTTACCGCGGCGGCGTAGTCAGTTAAATTTGTCGCAGATAATATGGAGTGACCTGTGTAACATAAATCTAGTCCAGAAAGTTGCGCCAAAGGCGTAATCTCGGTTGAAGTAAAAAAAACCCGGTTATTAGTGGTCCAGTGTGAGGAAATAAGGCGGTATAGGTCACTGCATCTTCCTTAACCTCAAAAATTGATTGATCTAGGATCGATAGTGTGAGCAGTAGCATTGGATCCTTTCCGTTGCGGGTAACATATCGCCAGTGGTAAGCTTACCGGGTGTATCGGTGGTCCTTCGTTGGCAAACTATATCGAGCGTAGTGATGGGTTCAAAAGAAACTCCCAGTGGGTCCAACACACTGTCAGTTCCAGCTGCAGGCTCGGGGAAATGCCGAGGCTGTGGTGCAAAAGGTCCCTTAAGGGACAAACCTACGCTTTGCCCGGGATGTGGGGCTCAGTATCATGTGTCCTGTGCTGCTAAATACCAAGTAACGCTAGCGTCGAATGGTGGATTCTCACGCTGCTGCGGCTCGAGGCCCTCCTCGCCGAATCCATCGGATAGCATACCTTCACAGTTGCCCGTCGAGCAGTTGTCAGACAAGCCGATAACATTAAAGGATCTCCATGCCGCTCTCGGTGTGTACTTCGGACAGCTGAATAGTAAATACGACTCTCTCAAAGGCACGGTGGATGATTTAGCCAATGAGCAGCGCCAGCTTAGGGCATCGCTCGACCAGTCGACGTCCGTGACGAAGGCGCGGCTCGATGCTAACGACAGTAGGATGGACGCATTGGAAACCGCGATAATCGAGGCGAAGTCGGAGATTGCTGATATGAAACAAGCCGGTCTCTCGGAAGATGACATCATAACGGAGATCGAGGATAGGAACAGGAGGGCTAATAACATAATTATGTTCGATGTGCCAGAAGCGGCGGAGCGGGACATAGAGCAAGTCCAGCAAATTTTGGAGCCGTTAAATGTCACGGCACTCTCTCTCCGTTGCGTTAGAATCGGGAAGACTGTGCCGCTGGATGCAGCTAAAAAGCCTAGGCCGCTTGTGGTCACTCTGGAAACTAAGGCGGAGGCGCTGAATGTCTTGAAAAAGCGAGCTAACTTGAAACTGGGTAATAAGGCCGTACAAGTGAGAAGTGACCAGACGGAAAGACAACGTGCCCAGTTAACTGCAGCGAGGCTTAAGTTGGACGAGAAGAAGGCAAGTGGGGAGACGGGCTGGACAATTAAATTTCATAAAGGCGTGCCTTGTGTAACAAAAAAGAGCGAACTTGGTGAAACAAAAAACTAAGAAATGGGGGGGTGCTCGCGGTTTACTACCAAAATGTGCGCGGGTTGAAGACTAAGCTCTTAGACTTACAAACGGCTATCGCCGCTCAATCAACACGGTATGATATAATTATTTTTTCGGAGACCTGGTTGGACAGTTCCGTTGCCACGAGCGAATTGGGCTTCGCGTCGTACGCGGTATATAGGTGCGATCGGTCTTCGAGTACGAGTATGGCGACCCGCGGTGGGGGGGTTCTCATCGCCGTGGAGAAATCCCTCAGCGCCAGCGTTGTACCCCCACTCCACACAACTGTAGAGCATCTCTTTGTGAACGTCACGGGACAAAGGGGAAATCACCTGGTGGGAGCTGTTTACGTGCCGCCGGGATCCCCTCCAGCCGTCTACCAGGCGCACGGCGAGAGTGTATGTGCTATCGCAGCTGATCATGGCTCGTCGAAGCTACACGTCATTGGCGACTTTAATCTGCCGCATACACAGTGGTCATCCGATGAGTTAGTGTCGGCTATCGCGGAATCGACGGGTGGTTCGAGGCAAGAATATGTTGCAGCCACTGCGATTGAAACAGACTTCAGTAGCGTCGGACTGTATCAAAGCAACGATATTCCTAACGATCATGGATCGACACTGGATCTAGTATTCTCGTCCGCCCCAGCTGTGGTAACCCGTGCGATAGATAATATGTTGCCATGTGACACTTCAGTAAATCATAGGATACTTATGAGTAAGTTAGCTGCCCTCGGAGTTTCGGGATCCTTGCATGAATGGATCATGAGCTATTTATCGAATAGAGTGCAAATAGTGAAAATCGGTTCAAACTTCTCAAGACCATTCAATGCAAGCTCTGGGGTTCCTCAAGGCTCGCACTTGGGGCCTTTATTGTTTAACATTTTTATTAATGACATAACCGGTATCTGTCACCACTCAAATGTCCTATTGTTCGCGGATGATATGAAAATATTTAAGGAAATCAAATCTAGGGAAGACGCGGAATCGCTGCAGAATGACCTAGATAGATTATCGGTCTGGTGTGAAGAAAATGAGCTATTCCTAAATATAACAAAGTGCAATGTGGTGCGGTTTAATCGTGCGAGTGTCGGAATAGCTTATCCATATACTCTAAACAACACACTGTTGGAAGTAGTTACTACAGTGAGGGACTTAGGTATTCACTTTGACAACATGCTATCGTTCTCACCTCACTACAAATTCTGTATATCACGCGCGTTAAAAATGTTAGCTTATATAAAGCGTACAGCAGCAATGTTCGATAATCCCCGCTCACTTGTAATATTGTAAACGACGCTGGTAAGATCGCACCTTGAATATGGGTCGGTTATCTGGGCACCTTATCAGAATGGGTTTGCGGAATTAATAGAGCGAGTACAGCACAAATTCCTTAGGTTCGCGGCGTATCGCCTGGGGTCTCCGATGACCTACCTCGACCACGATTACCGTCCCATTATGGATTTTTTGGCACTAAACTCACTCGAGACCCGTAGAAAAAGGGCTGACATTCTCTTTATGTTTAATATAATTAATAATATCATTGATTGCCCAGCCTTGAGGGCTCTGGTAAGAATGCGTGAGGGGGAGAGGGTCAACAGAATAAACGAGCTGTTCGTGGTGCCATTCTATCGGGCCAACTATGCTTTCTATAGTTGGTTACCGAGGATCTCGCGACTGGGTAACGAGTATGGGGGCCGGGTGAACCTCCTTGGAGGCTCATTATCCCAGGTAAAACATAGTCTTTCGATAATTTTTCCCCCAGGAGATACGTAGCGCTGTTGTCTCTCTCGCTCCGAGGGCGGACGACCAGAGGCTCACACTGTAAAAATGCTGTATCTGGTAAAAACGTTTATGTATGTATCGTGTATCAATTTCTTTTTGTTTTAATATGTATAATCTCCAAATTGAAATTGTAGTTGTCAGGACAGCCTGACAACCTGTAATTGGGTTATGCCCGTATGAATGAATAAATAAAAAAAAAAAAATAAAAATAAAAAAAAAATCTTTAGCACGCCATAACTTCCGTATTTTTCATCTTACAGACTTTTCTCTGGGCTCATTTTCTTCGTTATAACATTCTCTAAATGTGTATTTTTTCTAGATTTTTTTTTTTTTCGATGCAGGGCATTGAAAATCAGACAAAATTTCATCTTTAGCACGCCATAACTTCCGTATTTTTCATCTTACAGACTTTTCTCTGGGCTCATTTTCTTCGTTGTAACATTCTCTAAATGTGTATTTTTTCTAGATTTTTTTTTTTTTCGATGCAGGGCATTGAAAATCAGACAAAATTACATCTTTAGCACGCCATAACTTCCGTATTTTTCATCGTTAAGACTTTCCTTTGGGCTCGTTTTCTTTGTTATGAAATTCTCTAAGTGTGCATTTTTGCTTTTTTTTTTTTTTTTTTGAGGCAGGGCATTGAAAATCAGACAAAATTTCATCTTTAGCACGCCATAACTTCCGTATTTTTCATCGTACAGACTTTTCTCTGGGCTCATTTTCTTCGTTGTAACATTCTCTAAATGTGTATTTTTTCTAGATTTTTTTTTTTTTCGATGCAGGGCATTGAAAATCAGACAAAATTTCATCTTTAGCACGCCATAACTTCCGTATTTTTCATCGTACAGACTTTTCTTTGGGCTCGTTTTCTTTGTTATGAATTTCTCTAAGTGTGCATTTTTGCTTTTTTTTTTTTTGAGGCAGGGCATTGAAAACAAATCTTTAGCACGCCGTAACTCCCGTATTTTTCATCGTACAGACTTTTCTCTGGGCTCATTTTCTTCGTTATAACATTCTCTAAATGTGCAGTTTTTTCTAGATTTTTTTTTTTTCAATGCAGGGCATTGAAAATCAGACAAAATTTCATCTTTAGCACGCCATAACTTCCGTATTTTTCATCGTACAGACTTTTCTTTGGGCTCGTTTTCTTTGTTATGAAATTCTCTAAGTGTGCGTTTTTTGCTTTTTTTTTTTTTTGAGGCAGGGCATTGAAAACAAATCTTTAGCACGCCGTAACTCCCGTATTTTTCATCGTACAGACTTTTCTTTGGGCTCGTTTTCTTTGTTATAAAATTCTCTAAGTGTGCATTTTTTGCTTTTTTTTTTTTTTTTGAGGCAGGGCATTGAAAACAAATCTTTAGCACGCCGTAACTCCCGTATTTTTCATCGTACAGACTTTTCTCTGGGCTCATTTTCTTCGTTATAACATTCTCTAAATGTGCAGTTTTTTCTAGATTTTTTTTTTTTCAATGCAGGGCATTGAAAATCAGACAAAATTTCATCTTTAGCACGCCATAACTTCCGTATTTTTCATCGTACAGACTTTTCTTTGGGCTCGTTTTCTTCGTTGTAACATTCTCTAAATGTGTATTTTTTCTAGATTTTTTTTTTTTTCGATGCAGGGCATTGAAAATCAGACAAAATTTCATCTTTAGCACGCCATAACTTCCGTACTTTTCATCGTTAAGACTTTCCTTTGGGCTCGTTTTCTTTGTTATGAAATTCTCTAAGTGTGCATTTTTGCTTTTTTTTTTTTTTTGAGGCAGGGCATTGAAAATCAGACAAAATTTCATCTTTAGCACGCCATAACTTCCGTATTTTTCATCGTACAGACTTTTCTCTGGGCTCATTTTCTTCGTTGTAACATTCTCTAAATGTGTATTTTTTCTAGATTTTTTTTTTTTTTCGATGCAGGGCATTGAAAATCAGACAAAATTTCATCTTTAGCACGCCATAACTTCCGTATTTTTCATCGTACAGACTTTTCTTTGGGCTCGTTTTCTTTGTTATGAATTTCTCTAAGTGTGCATTTTTTGCTTTTTTTTTTTTGAGGCAGGGCATTGAAAACAAATCTTTAGAACGCCGTAACTCCCGTATTTTTCATCGTACAGACTTTTCTCTGGGCTCATTTTCTTCGTTATAACATTCTCTAAATGTGCAGTTTTTTCTAGATTTTTTTTTTTTTCAATGCAGGGCATTGAAAATCAGACAAAATTTCATCTTTAGCACGCCATAACTTCCGTATTTTTCATCGTACAGACTTTTCTTTGGGCTCGTTTTCTTTGTTATGAAATTCTCTAAGTGTGCGTTTTTTGCTTTTTTTTTTTTTTGAGGCAGGGCATTGAAAACAAGTCTTTAGCACGCCGTAACTCCCGTATTTTTCATCGTACAGACTTTTCTTTGGGCTCGTTTTCTTTGTTATGAAATTCTCTAAGTGTGCATTTTTTGCTTTTTTTTTTTTTTTTTTTTTTGAGGCAGGGCATTGAAAATCAGACAAAATTTCATCTTTAGCACGCCATAACTTCCGTATTTTTCATCGTACAGACTTTTCTCTGGGCTCATTTTCTTCGTTGTAACATTCTCTAAATGTGTATTTTTTCTAGATTTTTTTTTTTTTTCGATGCAGGGCATTGAAAATCAGACAAAATTTCATCTTTAGCACGCCATAACTTCCGTATTTTTCATCTTACAGACTTTTCTCTGGGCTCATTTTCTTCGTTATAACATTCTCTAAATGTGTATTTTTTCTAGATTTTTTTTTTTTTCGATGCAGGGCATTGAAAATCAGACAAAATTTCTTCTTTAGCACGCCATAACTTCCGTATTTTTCATCGTACAGACTTTCCATTGGGCTCGTTTTCTTTGTTATGAAATTCTCTAAGTGTGCATTTTTTGCCTTTTTTTTTTTTTGAGGCAGGGCATTGAAAATCAGGCAAAATTTCATCTTTAGCACGCCATAACTCCCGTATTTTTGATCGTACAAACTTTTCTTTGGGCTCGTTTTCTTCGTTATGCAATTCTCTAAGTGTGCATTTTGGTTTTTTTTTTTTTTTTTGAGGCAGGGCATTGCAAACAAATCTTTAGCACGCCGTATTTTTCATCGTACAGACGTTTCTCTGGGCTCATTTTCTTCGTTGTAACATTCTCTAAATGTGTATTTTTTCTAGATTTTTTTTTTCGATGCAGGGCATTGAAAATCAGACAAAATTTCATCTTTAGCACGCCATAACTTCCGTATTTTTCATCGTACAGACTTTTCTGTGGGCTCGTTTTCTTTGTTATGAAATTCTCTAAGTGTGCATTTTTTGTTTTGTTTTTTTTTTAGGCAGGGCATTGAAAATCAGACAAAATTTCATCTTTAGCACGCCATAACTTCCGTATTTTTCATCGTACAGACTTTTCTTTGGGCTCGTTTTCTTTGTTATGAAATTCTCTAAGTGTGCGTTTTTTGCTTTTTTTTTTTTTTAGGCAGGGCATTGAAAATCAGACAAAATTTCATCTTTAGCACGCCATAACTTCCGTATTTTTCATCGTACAGACTTTTCTCTGGGCTCATTTTCTTCGTTGTAACATTCTCTAAATGTGTATTTTTTCTAGATTTTTTTTTTTTTCGATGCAGGGCATTGAAAATCAGACAAAATTTCATCTTTAGCACGCCATAACTTCCGTATTTTTCATCTTACAGACTTTTCTCTGGGCTCATTTTCTTCGTTGTAACATTCTCTAAATGTGTATTTTTTCTAGATTTTTTTTTTTCGATGCAGGGCATTGAAAATCAGACAAAATTTCATCTTTAGCACGCCATAACTTCCGTATTTTTCATCGTTAAGACTTTCCTTTGGGCTCGTTTTCTTTGTTATGAAATTCTCTAAGTGTGCATTTTTGCTTTTTTTTTTTTTTTTTGAGGCAGAGCATTGAAAATCAGACAAAATTTCATCTTTAGCACGCCATAACTTCCGTATTTTTCATCTTACAGACTTTTCTCTGGGCTCATTTTCTTCGTTGTAACATTCTCTAAATGTGTATTTTTTCTAGATTTTTTTTTTTCGATGCAGGGCATTGAAAATCAGACAAAATTTCATCTTTAGCACGCCATAACTTCCGTATTTTTCATCGTTAAGACTTTCCTTTGGGCTCGTTTTCTTTGTTATGAAATTCTCTAAGTGTGCATTTTTGCTTTTTTTTTTTTTTTTTGAGGCAGAGCATTGAAAATCAGACAAAATTTCATCTTTAGCACGCCATAACTTCCGTATTTTTCATCGTACAGACTTTTCTTTGGGCTCGTTTTCTTCGTTGTAACATTCTCTAAATGTGTATTTTTTCTAGATTTTTTTTTTTTCGATGCAGGGCATTGAAAATCAGACAAAATTTCATCTTTAGCACGCCATAACTTCCGTATTTTTCATCTTACAGACTTTTCTCTGGGCTCATTTTCTTCATTGTAACATTCTCTAAATGTGTATTTTTTCTAGATTTTTTTTTTTCGATGCAGGGCATTGAAAATCAGACAAAATTTCATCTTTAGCACGCCATAACTTCCGTACTTTTCATCGTTAAGACTTTCCTTTGGGCTCGTTTTCTTTGTTATGAAATTCTCTAAGTGTGCATTTTTGCTTTTTTTTTTTTTTTTGAGGCAGGGCATTGAAAATCAGACAAAATTTCATCTTTAGCACGCCATAACTTCCGTATTTTTCATCGTACAGACTTTTCTCTGGGCTCATTTTCTTCGGTGTAACATTCTCTAAATGTGTATTTTTTCTAGATTTTCTTTTTTTTCGATGCAGGGCATTGAAAATCAGACAAAATTTCATCTTTAGCACGCCATAACTTCCGTATTTTTCATCGTACAGACTTTTCTTTGGGCTCGTTTTCTTTGTTATGAATTTCTCTAAGTGTGCATTTTTTGCTTTTTTTTTTTTTGAGGCAGGGCATTGAAAACAAATCTTTAGAACGCCGTAACTCCCGTATTTTTCATCGTACAGACTTTTCTTTGGGCTCGTTTTCTTTGTTATGAAATTCTCTAAGTGTGCATTTTTTTTTTTTTTTTTTTTTTTTGAGGCAGGGCATTGAAAACAAATCTTTAGCACGCCGTAACTCCCGTATTTTTCATCGTACAGACTTTTCTCTGGGCTCATTTTCTTCGTTATAACATTCTCTAAATGTGCAGTTTTTTCTAGATTTTTTTTTTTTTCAATGCAGGGCATTGAAAATCAGACAAAATTTCATCTTTAGCACGCCATAACTTCCGTATTTTTCATCGTACAGACTTTTCTTTGGGCTCGTTTTCTTTGTTATGAAATTCTCTAAGTGTGCGTTTTTTGCTTTTTTTTTTTTTTTGAGGCAGGGCATTGAAAACAAATCTTTAGCACGCCGTAACTCCCGTATTTTTCATCGTACAGACTTTTCTTTGGGCTCGTTTTCTTTGTTATGAAATTCTCTAAGTGTGATTTTTTTTTTTTTTTTTTTTTTTGAGGCAGGGCATTGAAAATCAGACAAAATTTCATCTTTAGCACGCCAGAACTTCCGTATTTTTCATCGTACAGACTTTTCTCTGGGCTCATTTTCTTCGTTGTAACATTCTCTAAATGTTTCTTTTTTCTAGATTTTTTTGTTTTCGATGCAGGGCATTGAAAATCAGACAAAATTTCATCTTTAGCACGCCATAACTTCCGTATTTTTCATCGTGCAGACTTTTCTTTGGGCTCGTTTTCTTTGTTATGAAATTCTCTAAGTGTGCATTTTTTTTTTTTTTTTTTTTTTTTGAGGCAGGGCATTGAAAACAAATCTTTAGCACGCCGTAACTCCCGTATTTTTCATCGTACAGACTTTTCTCTGGGCTCATTTTCTTCGTTATAACATTCTCTAAATGTGCATTTTTTTCTAGATTTTTTTTTTTTCAATGCAGGGCATTGAAAATCAGACAAAATTTCATCTTTAGCACGCCATAACTTCCGTATTTTTCATCGTACAGACTTTTCTTTGGGCTCGTTTTCTTTGTTATGAAATTCTCTAAGTGTGCATTATTTTTTTTTTTTTTTTTTTTTTTGAGGCAGGGCATTGAAAACAAATCTTTAGCACGCCGTAACTCCCGTATTTTTCATCGTACAGACTTTTCTCTGGGCTCATTTTCTTCGATATAACATCCTCTAAATGTGCATTTTTTCTAGATTTTTTTTTTTCAATGCAGGACAAAATTTCATCTTTAGCACGCCATAACTTCCGTATTTTTCATCGTACAGACTTTTCTTTGGGCTCGTTTTCTTTGTTATGAATTTCTCTAAGTGTGCATTTTTTGCTTTTTTTTTTTTTTGAGGCAGGGCATTGAAAACAAATCTTTAGCACGCCGTAACTCCCGTATTTTTCATCGTACAGACTTTTCTTTGGGCTCGTTTTCTTTGTTATGAAATTCTCTAAGTGTTCCTTTTTTTTGCTTTTTTTTTTTTTTTTTTGAGGCAGGGCATTGAAAACAAATCTTTAGCACGCCGTAACTCCCGTATTTTAGATCGTACAGACTTTTCTCTGGGCTCATTTTCTTCGTTATAACATTCTCTAAATGTGCAGTTTTTTCTAGATTTTTTTTTTTTTCAATGCAGGGCATTGAAAATCAGACAAAATTTCATCTTTAGCACGCCATAACTTCCGTATTTTTCATCGTACAGACTTTTCTTTGGGCTCGTTTTCTTTGTTATGAAATTCTCTAAGTGTGCATTTTTTGCTTTTTTTTTTTTTGAGGCAGGGCAATGAAAACAAATCTTTAGCACGCCGTAACTCCCGTATTTTTCATCGTACAGACTTTTCTTTGGGCTCGTTTTCTTTGTTATGAAATTCTCTAAGTGTGCATTTTTTGCTTTTTTTTTTTTTTTTTGAGGCAGGGCATTGAAAACAAATCTTTAGAACGCCGTAACTCCCGTATTTTTCATCGTACAGACTTTTCTTTGGGCTCGTTTTCTTTGTTATGAAATTCTCTAAGTGTGCATTTTTTGCTTTTTTTTTTTTTTTTTTTTTTTGAGGCAGGGCATTGAAAATCAGACAAAATGTCATCTTTAGCACGCCATAACTTCCGTATTTTTCATCGTACAGACTTTTCTCTGGGCTCATTTTCTTCGTTGTAACATTCTCTAAATGTGTATTTTTTCTAGATTTTTTTTTTTTTTCGATGCAGGGCATTGAAAATCAGACAAAATTTCATCTTTAGCACGCCATAACTTCCGTATTTTTCATCTTACAGACTTTTCTCTGGGCTCATTTTCTTCATTGTAACATTCTCTAAATGTGTATTTTTTCTAGATTTTTTTTTTTTTCGATGCAGGGCATTGAAAATCAGACAAAATTTCATCTTTAGCACGCCATAACTTCCGTATTTTTCATCGTTAAGACTTTCCTTTGCGCTCGTTTTCTTTGTTATGAAATTCTCTAAGTGTGCATTTTTGCTTTTTTTTTTTTTTCGAGGCAGGGCATTGAAAATCAGACAAAATTTCATCTTTAGCACGCCATAACTTCCGTATTTTTCATCGTACAGACTTTTCTCTGGGCTCATTTTCTTCGTTGTAACATTCTCTAAATGTGCATTTTTCCTAGATTTTTTTTTTTTTTCAATGCAGGGCATTGAAAATCAGACAAAATTTCATCTTTAGCACGCCATAACTTCCGTATTTTTCATCGTACAGACTTTTCTTTGGACTCGTTTTCTTTGTTATGAAATTCTCTAAGTGTGCATTTTTTTTTTTTTTTTTTTTTTTTTTTTTGAAGCAGGGCATTGAAAACAAATCTTTAGCACGCCGTAACTCCCGTATTTTTCATCGTACAGACTTTTCTCTGGGCTCATTTTCTTCGTTATAACATTCTCTAAATGTGCATTTTTTCT
>CAKJTD010000091.1:0-78940 GCA_917499995.1 Ichneumon xanthorius | reverse complement strand
TCTCGCTCTCGCTCTCGCTCTCCGCTCTCGCTCTCGCTCTCGCTCTCGCTCTCGCTCTCGCTCTCGCTCTCGCTCTCGCTCTCGCTCTCGCTCTCGCTCTCGCTCTCGCTCTCGCTCTCGCTCTCGCTCTCGCTCTCGCTCTCGCTCTCGCTCTCGCTCTCGCTCTCGCTCTCGCTCTCGCTCTCGCTCTCGCTCTCGCTCTCGCTCTCGCTCTCGCTCTCGCTCTCGCTCTCGCTCTCGCTCTCGCTCTCGCTCTCGCTCTCGCTCTCGCTCTCGCTCTCGCTCTCGCTCTCTCTCTCGCTCTCTCTCTCTCTCTCTCTCTCTCTCTCTCTCTCTCTCTCTCTCTCCACCGACGACGCACCAGCTCCACCAGAGCCTCATCCTGACCACCCTCTATCACCCTAGCGAAATGCGGGGGGAGGGGGAGGGGGACAACCACCCTCACACCGAACAGCCGGGCCTGGCGGCCCGACCGGGCAGCACTCCCTCACTCCGCCACGCCGCCATCTTGAAAATCCGTATAGGTACTGCAGTCTACTCACGAATTTCGGATATGTTTTCGTATCACGATTCCATAGTACACACAAAAAGTTCCGAGGCCATTGCACCAACAGTTTCGTAGTTGTGGCCTTAAAAAAATGTCAAAAACGGAAAATTCAAAAATCTAAGAAAATTCTGAAAAAATTAATGTGGTTTCTACAAAATCAATGAATTTATTTGAAAAGAGAAAAAAAAGGTTTACTCATTATTTGTTGAACAATTTTTTTTCAGCAATTTGGTAATAAATTTTTGATATTATTTGTATGCATAATTAATGTTCCTGGCACCTTTAATACAGTAAATTTTTTTCAGATTTTTATACCATTAGGAAGTGTTCAAACCGTCACTGAATCTCACTTTTGGCTGGGAATGTGCGTGTGAAGTATGCTTGAGCTATATTTGCGAATCTTTTTGATTAATTATCCAGAAACTTCGTGGGTGTAGTGCGTAATCTTTTTGCGAAAACCTATCCAAATTTTGTGACTTTTTATCGATAAAAAAAAATCGAAAATTATAAAAAAATCTAAAGAAATTCATATGTATTCGGATGAATTGACGAATCAATTTTGGCAAAAAAAAGTTAGGTTTTCAACTTTTTTGTTGAACAATTTTTATTTTTCACTAGTTTGTTAATAACGTTTTGGAATTATTAATATGTAAAATCTATATTCTTAGCACCCTCCGAATGGTTAATTTTTGTTCAGATTTTTGTCCTATTAGGAAGTATTCGGAATACTCTCTGAATCTCACTTTTGGCTGGGAATATAACAAGACTCCCTCCTTAAGTTATCAGTTCATTTGTATTATTTTCGAACCCCGGCATCGCGATTTCCATGATGTTATGTGCCACGGGTCGATATATATCTTGACCGCTCGTACTTTGTTTATAAACATTCTTTGTCTACTGAAGTCGCGAAGAAATCCAGTATGGTCACTAAATCGCGCATTATGGGAAGCTTATATTTTGTGACGGGACGCTTTTCGAGCGCTCGTCACAAGGTATCAGGAGGAAGAGGAGCACGCGAGAAACCGTGTCACGTGCGGCCATCGATACGCCTGTCCATCTTCGGTGATCGATGGCCGTGTCTCACCGGTAGCCCCACCTCTGACCACTCTCGCGCCATCGAGTCTCTCCAAGAGGTGGGCTACAATTCGGCACGAGAGACGGACACTCCTCCCGCCTATACGCGCCTGATACCCGATAACGAAGAGGACACCCTGGCTGTAGTCGCCTATGACCCGCGTCACCACCACGCCACCGAAAGAGGGGAATGTCACCAGAACCCCACCGCGGCGAAGGAAGCTGACCCCACCGGGACAAGAACGACAACGATAACCAATAATCATCCGTAACGTCACACCTGTGCCCCTCTTCTGTAAAATGGACCTTTTGTCAAGATAATAAAAGACGCAGGCGCGCACCATTCGCTCTCAGAAGCATCGTGGTCACTTACCTATCTACGAGGGAGCCGAGCACTTGCTCGTTATAATAGTTTAATATAAAGTCGTAAGTCCGTTTAACAGCAGGCAGGGCCCTTAGTGTGTTAAACTCCTGCAGTGCGCATGTGAGGGAGACACATTAAGGAACGTAGAGTAAGTTTAATTAATTGAGATCCTCGTTGTGTACTAGATTGACAGCTTGCGAGGTAAAAGGAACGAGTAAAAACCGCCGCGACAGCGTAAAACACCGAAGGTATCGCGTATTGGCTCTTAGAGCTCTTTCTCTTAATTAAACCTTCCTAGACTCTATTCTTTTGCATCTAGTATTCGGGACCCTCCTTGTGAGCCACGGCAGCAGCTTGGGAGGTAAAATAACGAGTAAAGACCATCGTGACATTCGTAGAACACCCATGGTTATCACGTAGCGCATACGAAACCGTAAGTCTCGTCTACTAGGATTTCTGGTTAGTTTCAATTAGAACGCGAGTATAAACCCGAATATAATCATTAGGATTGAACACCTCTATGCTATAATTCAGAGAGATATCTCGGGCACAGGAAATTAATACGAGCATTCCGAAATTATAAATTTTCTTATTTCAATTCGTAAATTGAGTGTTGAGCTCCCTACGCACGAATTCCTCGTCGCGTAGGAATTTTCAAAATTATCAAATTTTCACGTTCATCAGGAACGTTCGTTTATTTCGACCAAGGCCGTCTACAAGTTTGCGAGCGAGCCAAGGTCTGGTATATTTACCATTGAGAGACAATAGGATTCGACCGTGGTCGAGGACTCGAAAGTCACATCACGAGTATAGCATAGTCCGCTCCGAATCGAGATAGTGGATAAACACCCGCGCCGACGTGTGTCTTCCCGCTATCCCTCGAGACTCTAGTTGCCGGGATAATCTCAAGTAACGCACGAGAGTCAATAGCCTACTCTCTCAAACGACAGCTATCACACATAAGCTTCGCGAGCCCGCACGTCGTAGCGTGATCCCGGGAGACTATAGGACGGTCGAGGTACGCTCACGGAAGGTGACAAGCACCGACGTTCGAACTTTCGGCAGACCTACGGGGCATTCGATGCCAAAACAACGGTCCCGCCTATCCATCGTCCAATTCATTTCAAATTTGTGTCGTAAATTGTAACGAGTATCCCAGGCCAT
The DNA here is from genome assembly GCA_917499995.1 of Ichneumon xanthorius. NCBI lineage: Eukaryota > Metazoa > Arthropoda > Insecta > Hymenoptera > Ichneumonidae > Ichneumon > Ichneumon xanthorius. Next base: position 75,791 of record CAKJTD010000091.1, on the reverse strand, counting down.
ATGCTGGACGGATACCTCGTATTTTTCCACCACTAACTATTAACAATTTTCTTTTATCCGCAAGAGCTTCACTTTTCACTAACAAATCGGGATTCCCCATTTAACTCTTCGTTACCTGCCCAATTTAATTAATTCCTCAGTGTCACCCGCTTCACGGGTAGACAATTTAATCAACGATAAGGCCCTTCTCTTTTGAAGCCTATGATGAAGGGTCAATTCACTCGAGCGGCGCGAAACGCGTGAGTGCAATAAAACCAATCTGAGGCAATCCCGAAAAACTTATTAAATTTATAAAATAAAATTAAATCCAAAATAAAAATTTTGTACGTTCCTCCCATCCGTCGAGTCCAGTACCCGAACCCTGTCTCGCCGAAACGGAACAGATCACGCTTGGAATTGAGGCGAGAAGACAAACTCGAACGTAAAACTCGAGGTAACAATTAATATCAGTTTCAAGGCCGTAACCTAGTCACAAGAATTGTCCTCGAGTTTCTCAAACGTTTCAATTTATTGTGACTAACTAACGAATAGCACGTATATTGTTGCCTGTCAATTTGTTGAATCTGTGTAATGTTGCACAGATGTTGTTAATTAATTTTTTTATGACCCTGAAGATTTCTGGATCTGCCAAATTTTTTTGCATAGTTGGCATCTTATATCTTTTTATTGGTGCAACCGATTTCAAAAATGCCTCGGAACTATTTTGTTCGTGAATCGATTCTCCGACTGGGAGTATTTTTTTTGTTTATCGATCATTCACAACTAATCAATTTATTCCGATTTTAGAGCTTTTATTGCTACTTGTAACTTTCCACTCGTACGTGCACTGCAAAAATGCCTCAGAACTTTGTTGTTCGTTGGTTGATGCCCCAAGGGCGGGATTTCTTGTTTTTTTTTATTTTTCAATTTTCTTATTTTTATTTTTATTTTTTAATGTGTGTTTTTATGTAACTTCTTATCGGTACAACCGATTACAAAGTGCCTAGGGACTTTTCTGTTCATAAATCGATTCGCCGAATGCAGCTTTTTACCCCCATTCGGAGAATCGATTCACGATAAAAAAAAGTCCCTAGACATTTTGAAACCGGTCGCACTGATAAGAAGTTATATAAAAAAACATTTAAAAAAGAAATTAAATGAATAAAAAAAAAATTTATAATTTTTTTTTTAATCCCGTACTTCGGCAATCAACTAACAAACAAAAAAGTCCTGAAGCATTTTTGCATTGCATATACCGGTGAAAAGTAAGGCGTGATAGTAGTTCTGAAATCCGCATGAATTGACTAGTTGTTCATGATTCAAAAAAATGCTCGCATTCGGAATATCAATTCACGAACAAAAAAGTCGCTAGGCATTTTGAAATCGGTTGCACCGATAAAAAGATATGGCTGACCATGCATGAAAATTTACAGATGCAGAAATCTTCAGGGTCATATTTTTTCGCTTATTTTTGTCTCTTTACTCGTTGTTAATGTAGGTTATGCACGGAATAAAAGCTTTTGAGAGCTCAATATAAGGGATACCGTTAGCAGGAAAATAATTGTTTTTAAACCACGGTCCTTCATCGCGGCTAATTGAAACGGGTTCAAGGCCATTTAGGAGACGGTGAGTGAAGAAATTTAATACGGTTTTCAATTTTCGTCGATCAGTTACACATTGCCGAAAATCTAATCTGTTATTATTGAATATTGTCTATTATAAAATTATTAATTAAATCTTATATTATATTTTATTAAAAATTGATTCCTGTGACTTTTTTTATCCACATCAATTCGCTAGTGGTCGATATAGGAAATTTGTCCAAAATTGTTGTGTTTCCATTTATTACAAAGTTTTTCAAAGAATAGTCTCGTTCTGCCGTCAAAATACATCAACGTATGGATGTCAATAAATAATTTTATTCACTTGAAAAAATTGATCACGCTTTGAGAAAAAAATTGCGAGCAAAAATAACGATCTGATGATATCTTCCTCTTTCGTGTCGTGTGACATGGTCAAAATTGTGTCCGCCGCACGTTCACAGTAGATCGCAATATACGGTATAAAAATGTTTACTGTTCATGTAATTGGACGAGACGAAAAATTTGTTGACGTTTCATTTGTCAACAATTAAAATACAAATACACACACATATACATCGAATGCAGTTGATACATTTTTTTCGCTACTGCTCGTCCATGCCCGTTTTTATTGTGTAGGCGACGCACGGAACAAACGCTCTTCAGAGCTTTCAATATAAGGGGTACCGGTAGCACGGAAATCATTTGTAAAAAACCACGGTCCTTCGCGGCTAATCGACAGCGGTTTAAGGCCGTTCAAGAGACTGGTGAGTGAACATCTATAATACGTTACTCCATTTTCTTCGATCAGTTATACATTACGCGAAAATCTTACCTATTATTATACAATTTTATCTATTATAAAATTATTAATTGTTTAATATCTTTACTTTTACTAAACATTGATTACGGCGACTTTTTTTATGCACACAAATTCGATCGCGTTCGTTTTTGTAAATTTGTTCCAAATATTTGGTCCATTTTTTTAAAAAGTCTTCCAAAGAATAGTTGGCTCGATCTGGCCTTAAAATGTATCAACGTACGGATGTTATTACATAGTTTTATTCCCTGGAAAAAATTGATTATGCTTTGAAAAAAAAAAAAAAAAAAATCAAACAAAAATAACTGTCCAACGATATTTTTTGCGTCGCGTTACACGTCAAAATTGTGCCTGCCGTACATTTACAGTAAAAGATAGCATTACTGTATAAAAATGTTTATTGTTCGCTTCATCGCATGAGTAGAAAAACTTGTTGATATTTTATTCATCAACAATTAAAATACACTTGCACATACATCGAATTTGTTGAATCTGTATAAAGTTGTAGTTGATTAATTTTGTTCGCTAATTTTTGTCTCTGCCCGTTTTTATTCCGTAGACGACGCACGGAATAAACGCTCTTCAGTATAGTATATACCGAAATAATGTTGTTTCTACTTTGAATCGACCACGATACATTTCTCGTGTGTGCGACGATTGTCGAGGTGCACCAACGAATGGTTAGACGACAGGTTGGACGACAAGTTGAATCCATTCTTAAATTACGCATACGCGTAATTAACGATTAATTATGCGAATGCGCGTAATTAACGATTAATTATGCGAATGCGCGTAATTAACGATTAATTATGCGAATGCGCGTAATTAACCATATCGTTTAGCGCATGGTTAAACGAATGGGCCATCTGAGCCCCGATCCGTGACAGCCGGGCGCTTAGACGACTCGCGACACGCGCGACGCCAGCGCTTTCGTGCCGCCGTTCAGATTCTAGCGTTTCATGTGTCAGCTGTGAATCGTAAACTAAAAGTAGCAACTTTAAATTAATTTATTCCTATGAAAGAATCTTCAAATTCATCGGGAAAAGGATGTTCTGTATTCATCTTTTAATCATCTTTCAGAATATATAATAAAAAATCCGTTTCCCAATTTTTTCGAATACATTTTTTTCCCCCCTTAAAAATTATGCGTTTTAGCGAATTGCCGTTTGTCCCATTGAAGAGAGCATAAAAAATCCTTCAAGATCCAATCCTCCAACAATCCCGAACGACCGCGCAAATGCGGTAAAAAACAGGTGGCCACTCCTCAATTGTCACCCTGTACTGTACAAAAAAGTTTTTACTGTTTGTGTGATCAGAGGAGTAGAAAAACTTGATGACATTTAATTCGTCAACAATTAAGCAGATATTTATACTGACATGAAATCGGCCGATAGAGAATACTTGCAGCCGATTTCATCTTTTGATATTGTTGATGTTTGCTCATAATTTACGGTGGGAACGGTTTTTTTTAATTTGGAAATGGTGTCCCAGTGTATCGGCATATTCAATGCTCTCCGTGATTGCAACATTTCTTTTGATTTGCAATGTTGATATAAAACATCCACTTGTTAAATGGCGTTTCTAATTCGGTAAGATGAAACTTTCTTAAGGAGGCTTTTTTCCTCCTTTCCCTCTTTTTTTGTCTAACCAACTTTTAATTGTGCTATTCTTAGAACAATGTATCGATTCCCTTCGCAGTATTCTCTTACACTAGAATTGGTAGCGTCGGAATACTATACCCGAGTCGAAATTTGTAACCTCCTCAGAATGCTCCTAGACTCTATTTCCTTTGTAACCCATAAGCCGCCAGCCTCCGCAGAACCTACCACAACCTCTTTGTAGAATGGGCTGCCATCGCAAACCCTCCCTTCGTCCTACTAGACCCCCCGTTCAGCCTCTCAAACTTCTTTTCGTCCTCATATACCCTCCGTTCACCCTCTCAAACTTCCTTTCGTTCCGGTGTACTTTCCGTTGAACCTCCCAAACTTCCGTTCGCTCCAGTGTACCCTCCGTTCAGCCTCTCAAACTTCCTTTCAATACCCAGTTTCTCTAAATACCGAACATGACCCTCCAAGTCCTGCAAAACCGCCTGGACCCTTCGTTTAAGAATGAAATTAATTATTTTTATTAATCTACCATAATTAGAAAATGTCATGTCTTGAGTATTAGATTATATGATTTCGCTTTTTAAAAAACAAAGGAAAACTGCTTAAATGGATGGAATTATTACGATTTAATATTGTACAATCAATTTATTATATTATTATTATCATAAATATGACAAATTGCCTTACTCTAGTTCCATAGAATTTATCGGTGTTCCTACAAACAAATGATCATCTATTGATATAAAGACGCATACTGATTGTAATGCTGCTACCAGTATGAGTAACATATTATCCGTTTTATGGCACTTATGCAAATAAGAAAGTTCAGCGCGTACCCCGCCATCTCCTGTTACATTAAATGAATCGGTTTTAACAATATGTGTGATGACTGCATAATGTTGACCTTCGCAGAAACAAGCTTTCTCACAGTCGCAGTAGGATATTTTAATGAAATTATGCACAGTACCAACTTTTTCCTCGCCATTCGGCTCACTGTAGAGTACGTGAGACGATGATGTACGTAGATGTCTCGGGTATGATTCGCCCACAATGAGTTTGTTATCTTTTAAAAGCCTCATGCAACTTTGAACGTTACCCAGCGGAATATGAGAATCACGCATTATCTGTGCAAGAAAAGCAGGTATCATGATGTACTTTTTGTACGTTCCGACACTGTAACAAGAGTCAAAGACTCGTTGACATATTTGAACTTGACGTTTGACGGTAATAGTAAATTCCCGTATTGGGCCTTCCGGTAATTCGTCTAATTTGGCCTTCATTTTCAGTAGATAAGTATGTGCAGATGCTATTTGTGATTCGATGTGAGATGTACCATGCACGAGACTCAACAGTTTTCCATTCAAGTCTTCGAATGGAAAACACGAATACACCCACAAAGGGCCAAGCCGTTCTACACACACGGCCAAATGCAATAGTTGATGGATATTAATCGTGCAAAACTGCAAGTTGTACAAATTTTCGAACTCTCGTACGAATTTATGCAATAAACTGTTTGCAGTTTCTAGCTGTTGGCGTGCGATGTGTTCTCCATCAAGAATCGCTATAGCAGTAACGAGACACAGATAATGCTCGAAATAATCAGGTCTCATAATACCTTCGAGTATTGGCAAAGAATTTTAAAAAAAACCACATTCTTAGCTCAGAAGCCTTCCAATGAATAAAATCTGCTACCGAGCGGGGTAATCGATGTGCCCACTTCGGAGGTTTAATTTGTAGCAATTTCTCATCGATGATCAGTGATACAGCAGAGAGTGAAAATGGAAGGCACCAAAGGCTGGATCAAACCAGAGACTCAGCAATCTCTTAGTAACGCCGCAGAAAATTCCGTGCATGTAATCGATCGCAACTCCCTCGATGAAATCCGGCATGAGTCGGGAAAGTGAACACGGACCTTTGACTCCTTTAACAGGTCGACGTTCCAACAACGCTGTATTTGCATGTTCGTTAGATTCGGTAGTTGTCCTCATTTCCGGTTCATTTTCATACGAATACACACGAGATGTGCCACCAGTAACGTGAGTGAACGTCTTACCCGGATTTTTACAATTTGGGCATCCAAAATTCCCATTATGTGCGTCATATTGAGAAAGTCTGCTTTAGCCGGCAGATCGCATGTACCAGACAGAAGAATCCCTCTAACGTCAATAACGCGCCCATCAGGTAAAGTGTAGGGTATTCCTTCGCTCAATTTTGCGAAGTCCGCTCGCAATTTGTAGATGAAATGGTTGGCAGCTGGCTTTTTGTTTCCGAACCACAACCCAGCAAGCATCGTATTTTCCCGTTTCAAGCGATACTTGTAAGGCAACTCGTTGATAGTCAAAAACACTGGCCACATACTGACTTTCGACGACTTGAAGACAGGTACACCGTCAGTATACCACATCAGTGAAATATTGTTCCGATTTGACAAGAATCCTGTTGCCTCGTATCTCTTGTATAGGTTGCCATCTTATATGTCGGATATTATGTCAGGTGTCATACCTTGTCGGTGAAAACGGTGTTGTAGGAGCTCGTAAAATCCTTGTCGATTATACATTTCTTGGAGTTGTTTCAAAAAAGGCATCTCGATAAAATACGATACACCTTTCCTCGCATTGCATTTCGCGCACACTGTATTTTCTGTTTCAAGTGAGGACTGGCAGATAGAGCAATAAAAGTGCTTGTTAAACTTCTTTTCGGACATAGAAAAATATTGGCGAAATTTGTAAAGACTATGTTTTTTGAAGCCCTGTCTCAAGCAGTGAAAATTTATCACAGTAATTATATCAGATAGGCAAGATCCAGTTATGTTGTGCTTCAAAAGGAGCGTTAGGATCAAGAGCATACTTTCTGCGACTGTAATAGATGCGCCTGTATATAGTGGTCGATTATTTTCATTTCTGCCAGGTGGCCGAGGCTGCTCTCTCGCAATCTCATCATCTACGTCGTACTCATCGGATTGTTCATCTTGTTCCCCTGCAAGATTTCCCTCATCTTCATCTACTGCAAAACGATATGCGTTTCCTTCTTCCTCGTTACTTGCTGAATCGTCGTTCTCGTCCTTATGTTCATCTCGTTCATCTACCAGATTATAATCAACTTCGTCTTCGATGTACTCTTCTTCGGATGTGTCAAACCATTCAGCTCGATCTTGTTCCAGTTGAGTGGTCCTAGATACAATTGAAAAGACAGGTTGTTAATTTAATAAATCAATTGAATGTATAATCATGCATTCTATAATCGTACTAGATTAATGATTGTTGAAATTTCTCAATTTTACCTTCCTTCTACATGACAGGTTCTCGTAACATCGTTATCTTGGTGCAAAACTCTCGTAGAGACATCATCGTCTAAATTAGCATTGCAACCAGTGCTAATAACACTCTCCAAATGAATATTAGCAGATGCTGCAGCAGGTGAGCATTGCAGACATCAGTGTCGCTTGTGGAACTGAAATAATACAGCCTAAATATGAAGAGACGCCACAGCTTATTTATACATTATATTCATAATAATGGCAATGAAAATTATTTCTTAAAAAATAGACTTATGTTTTCCGTAAGTATTGACATGCTCAATAAAAAAACAGTTACAAAGTCATATGCACATCGCTGTCTCATTTATTACAATTTTGCACACATCTTTCTCTATGAGAAAGTTCATAGATCCATGTTGGCTTCCTCGTGGAGGAAGATGCGCAAAATTATAATAAATGCGGAAGCGATGTGCAAATTACTTTGACCACAAGATACAAAACACGTGAAAACACACACACTATACTCTGTACACATATGCACACGCTAAGTACTCTGATACTAAAATGTCATTTTTTTTTCTTTTAAATTTACAAATAACATAGCGTTTTAACATAGCGTTCTCTATGAGGAAGCAGCCTCCCGTAGTTCTTGAAAACTGTCGAAAATAGAATAGGTTACTTTTTTCGCTTTCCTTACCTCGATCCATCATTCAAACGAGGAGCTTTAGCTCGTCGAAAGTGAGATGATTCAGCCTCTACGTCTTCACTAGCGATTCTCTTTGCCTCAAGATCCTTTAAATATGTATGTTTGCTCATACGACTAAGCTCGTTATAAGGTTTTTTATTCATGATGGATCATGTAAAGATCCCAATGAAAATAATTTTAGCACTGATCGTGTCGTGTGAAAACCGGTGAAAAAATAAAAGGACACACACGTCGTACTAAACCACGTGTTTACCGGAACGATGGTACGATTGGTTGCACCGACTACAGAACGATGATACGATTGGTTGCACGGACCACAGAACGATGATACGATTGGTTACACGGATTGCTTTGGCCGATCGTCGTGTGTATATGTGTGTGTGGCATTGTTCGGTAGGTCGCTTCCAGTAGCTTCGCGCCATATTCGGCGTCTAAAGGTATTTGCGCGGCACGAGTGTAGTGTGTTTTTTTTTTCATTATTATTTGTCACGATGTACGAACAGTTAATTATTTTCTGTGCCGCCAAATGTGTAGTGACAATGACGACGAAGGTGAAAGGACAGTACGCTCTCGTTGTGTATGAAAACGGGAGTAAATCGGTACGAACGAAAAGTCCAAATGCATCGGTGCCGCAAACTTTTTATGATGTTTTGGACCTTGTCCTAATTCCTAAAAAACATCGCATCGTTGGTGACAAAGGGAGAGTGACCTGGGTAGACAAAGCAACGAAAAAAAGTTCGTGCCATTACGTAATCATCAAAAAAATCAGTGGTAAGATAAGTCAAAACGCCGGTCGCGAACATAACCTAGTTCGTAAGCACGTGAGCATTGTTTGTTATTTTTCTTTAGAGAATCGAGACGAACTTCTGCGTATGTGTCCCGTGGATGCTTCAACGGGTGAAATAGCAACTGCTGAAACGAGGATCTTCACGCCGGAAATTCATGCAAAAAAAAAGTCGCCCAGGCAGCGAAGAAAGCTGGACAAATCGCCCGCACTACGGCACAGCATGACGTGGAGGAACAAATAGCACTCGATTCTGGAATATGGAGTAATGAGAAATTCCCGACGGTGTCCAGCAATGCTTCATTGGTGGCTGCGATATGTCCAACTTCTCCACCTCTCGCAGATGGTGCTTCGGAGGGCTCAGTCTGTGCAATGTCTCCGGCTCACAGTTTGACATCGACGTCTGAAGTTCCTCAGTTTGTCAACTGCACACTCGACTCTTCGGTTGCTGCAGCTGACGCAGGAGACTGTGATTATTCACAGTCTCAACATAAAATATTCTGGGATTCAATGAAGGACCGTGCTGCGGTTGGTAAGTTTCACATTCTTTCTAGGATCTGCGCTAAAGCTTAAAAAAGTTTTTTTTTTCTGATCTGCGCTAAAGCTTAAAAAAGTTTTTTTTCTGATCTGCGCTAAAGCTTAAAAAAAATTTCTTTCATTTTCTTCTTGCTTTTAGCTACGCCGGATAACATTTACTTCCTCGAGTCAGTAGTAAAATCCCTGAAGGCATCATTTATATCCTCAACCACTACGCAGTCCGAAAAAGAAAAACCTCCGCACGAGGTATGAAATATCAAGTTTTTTAGGAATTCATAATTTCGTTTTATCTAAACACTTTATTATTTATCATTATTGTTTTCTTTTTTCATTTAGATATTGAATATTGAAAAAAATCTCAAAATTCAATATGTTGAACAATTTTATTCAATTGTCTCATTTCTAATTCCAGATTTCCGACATGTACAGAGTTCCTGGCAAAGACAAGGTAACGTTTGTTTTTTTATACTTATTGAATTTTATATTTGTGAATTCATGATTTCATACTCTGGTATTTTGTTTTTAACATATATTTTAGGAGCCCATTTTCAGAGGGATAAACTTCTATCTAGCTTCGGGAGTGAGAGCTGCAATAGAACTGAAGGCTCAAGTGTACAACAAAATTACACGGAAACGTGAAAAAAGCTGGCGACTGTTGGTACGACAATGTCTGGTCGAAATATACGGGAGTCATCTGGGGCAACGCTCAGCGAAAGGCACAAAGGGAACGAACCGTCCGGCGATAGACATCGATTTATACAGCGGTCTTCTATGTAAGTATATAAATGTTTATGGCACTTTTATTTTATCACTTTTCTATGCAAGCGTTATCTTTCATTGTATCTGGTTTTCTTCAGCTATTTATAGGTATGGGTGCTTATACATTGCTTTTACCTTCATCACCTTGTTTTTTAGGCTGGGCTAATGAATGGTCTGAAGAAGAAGTTGATGAAGATGATTACGTGAATTTTATAAATAAAACCGCGTGCAATAAAAGAAAAGCTATGAATCAAAAATTGAAGAACAAAAAAAACGAGATGGATGAACAAGAAAAAAAAACAATCAAAAAGTATCGCAAAATCGTTCGAAAAGGTGCAAGAAAAACTGAAAAAAAAGAAACAGCACTTCAATCAATCGACCCCGCAGCACTCTAAAGAGTCCGTTGAGGTTCTCACTCAAGAAGCAGTAGTAACACCACCGAAAGCAGCATCACTTCCAAAAGCAACAACACCTTCAAAAGCAGCATCGTCAACAACTTCAACATCAGTAACACATTCAAAAACAGAATCACCAGAAAAGCAGCAACACTCATCAAAGTTTGTCGAGGCATATTCTTCACAAACACCTCAGCAGCAGTCGAACTGCCGAACAACTACATTCCGCTATATCATTGACACAACATCCGGAACATCCAAAGCAAACCCTCTCTGAACCGTCGGAACAACGCGCTACGTCGGTATCGAGCGATGGCAGTATGCTTCCACCAAACTCCGTAAGAATCGAACCATATAATCAATATTATCAAAATCCTTGGATTTTTTCAAACTTTTCGAATCCTCAATATTGTAATAACTTCCAAACGACCCATCACTACGAAAATCCGCAATATTTCCAATATGCAGAGTATCAGAATAGTTATAATTCTGTGCAAAATCACGGAAATTATTCCGATGCCAAAACTTTCAAACTACTCAAATGTCCGATAATGTCGAGCACTTTGGGCAAGGAAAAAACACTTCAACTTCTGTATCTCGCTATTCGACCGAGATGGAGTACACAAACTTGTAAAGAAGTGTCGGTATTACGACAAAAAATTCAATAAGCTTTGCAATTTAGATTTTGACCTTTGGTTCATCGACCCTCGAAAAATGTTACGAAGTTGACTTCATGTTTTTGTATTTATAATTTTTATTTTTTTTAGTATCAACTTCTGGTCACTGGGTCTTTAGCAAGATTCGAAAACAGCCTGTTTTTGGTTTTTTTAATGTTTTTTATATTTTTATTTTAACGTCCAGTTAACGTTTTTTCTCGTCACGTCACCTTGGTGTTTATTCTTTTTTTTTGAGACCATGGAGACGTTTTTCTACGAACTCCTCCGGACTGTTTTCTTAATGGTTTTTTTTTATTTTAACGTCCAGTTAGAGATTTTTTCAGTCACGTGACCTTGGTGTTTATTCTTTTTTTTGCGACGGTGGACACGTTTTTCCACGAACTCCTCCGGATTGTTCCTACGTCACGTTTGCGTGAATGTCAAAGAAAGTCTGAAGATAATATCGTACATAAAACTTGTCAATATTACTAGTATATAGTATGAAGTAGGTACATCTTTATAAACGTTATTAGTTACATACATGAATTGTGACGCGGTATTTTTTGGGTCGCGTCACAGATCCTCGTAAACTACGATTGTGGCGAAGTCTCGCGCGAATTTTCGGACGAAGCGTCAGCGTAGCTGTCGTTCGAATATTCATTTCGCGCGTGGGACAGTTCGTGATAGTCGTAGGGCGTCGCCAGGTACCGGACACCGGCCAGAAATCGGGAAAAGTGGGGAGCGAGAGAGAACGCGAGCGAGGCGGCGAGCACGACTCCGAAAAATTAGGTCGGGACTCTCTTCCGTGAAGCGACGGAGATAGGACGCGTGTGCTCGCCGTGCCGATTGTTCTCGCCGATTTTTCGTGGGGACTTTCGGGTGGAATATCGAGGCGGTGGAGCCATTTTACCGAGTCGTTCGGCGGAGTTATTCTTTTCCGGTTACATTGGAAGGACGGAAGGGAACCGGTACCGGCAAGGAGGACTCAAGTTACCATCAGTTCTTGCGGTAAGACTTCTGATTTTCGGAGTAAAATCGTTGGACACGCGGTCTATATTCGGTTCTGCGCGCATTTTATCGAGCGTGCCCGCGACTCGATCGCGGCGTGGAGTTCCGTCCCGGGCAAAACTTAGCTTATGTTTCCGTCGATCATTATTTTTGGTGTCTTTTCTTCTCGGGGAACTATCTTTTCTTTCTATTGTATTTCGTGGATCATAAGTGCTGGGTATTGGACGGCCTCTCGCCGCACCGGTACCGTGAAAATCGGAAAGATCACCTGCGCGTGGTTTACGACGAGCGGAGGAGAGTGTGTGAGTGTGTCGCGGCGTGTGGGTTTCGAGCTCGCGCGGGTAATTAAACGTAGGCTTTCCTTCGCGGCCGAGGACGTCGAAAAAGCATCGCGATATAAACTACACGGGTCTCGAGACCGCCGCCGATATCGTTTCGTCGTTTCTGTCGTTGGTTTTCGATTTGTGGAATTTTCGTAAGGTACCGCTCCGAAAGCGTTTGCGAGGCGCAGCCTGCACGCCGAGATTGTGTGTGTGAGTGTGCGCGGCGGAACATCGCCCTTCGCCCGACGATCGGACAGCGGTACAGTCCGGCCGATGATTGCGATCAGTAGGGAAAATTAGGCCTGGCCCGTTATATTTCTCTTAAACGTTTTCTTGGTATTATTTTATAATTTATTTTCTCTTTATTACTTTCACCGATTCTCTGCGACGTTGTATTATTCTTTATTATTTTTCCTTCAATATTTTTCTCCGGGCCAGGATCAATCACGCGTAGAAATTCAAACCGGTGAATTGAGTAGCTGGGGCGAATTTAGTAGGGACAATTTTGTACGCGGATTTTTGGTTGTTGTGACATGGTAATAAATCGGATGGCTTCGGCTGGATATATTTCGTTATTTTTGTTGGATCGTGTTGTTCGGCCTTCAGCAAATTTTCACCGCCCACACCCCTCTACCCTAGCCTTACTGCAGCTGCCGGAGCAGGAAGAGTGCGTGCTCACATCTCCATCGGTACCGACCGCGTCGATTAACAATTAATCGGCTGGCGCCCATAAAATGTTAAAAATTAAGCGGTCGAGGAGTACGCCGTTGGTGGCCCAAAAATTGTAGATTCGGGAAAAATTTCGGTCACAGTATATTAGACAAAGATTTATTACGATTTTTGGGCGAAAGTTTTTCAGAGCTTTTCATATACGTTATGTTGCCCACATATATGTTTTTTATAATTTTTTTTTTATATATAATTTATAAGTTAAAGTAAAAAGTGTATTTGATAAATGCTTACTAGTCAAGTACAAAAATATAAATTACAATATTATGAGTAAAACATTCATGTGTATAACTATTTATTCCTGCTTCGTCCATATAACCTAATTGGAGGGTCTGAAGTGTCTAGGGCCCACGGAGTGCCGATAGATTATGGGCTACAAAGAGGGTCTGGAGGTTCCATAGCGCGTCTGCAATCGTATGAAAGGAGGGTTTGGAGGGTTTGGAATAGGTTAATCTGGAGTTTCCGTAGGCTTCGTAGGTTCTGTTCACCCTCCGGCACTCTCCACAGAATTCAGATGTAAAGTTTCTGCCATATTGGAGGTTACACGGAGGGTCTAGCGTACACGTCTCGTATATATGCGACGCCCTCGCTGGACTCTCCGGACTCCGCGGGAACGCACTCGATTCGACCTACTCTCGAAAGATCTTGGAGGCCTTACGGAGGGTCTTGAAATTTTGACTCGGGTATTCGAGTTAATCCTTGCCGGGATGCGAATCTGCGCCTACAATTTATGAGTTGTAAAGAATTATATTGTGATCTTCACATGGAGTATTAGGAAAATGTTTGTTAAATATGACGAATGGCGACTATGAGGTTTCTTGTGTGTTAATTTTTCGAATTTGTGTGTTGCTGCTGTTGATGTATATTTTTTTCGCGTTATATTTGTTCGAAAATGTTTGAGTTCTCTGGCCCACCGACTATGAGCACGATTGCTTTTTACTTGCATTTTTTTTCTCTTTTTTTTGTGTAGGTGACGCTTGAAGAAGACACTGTCAATGATTAGGTTGTAAGGGCTTCTTACTTATGGGAGGAGTTCTTAACTAAAATTTTTTACGGGCTTTTTACATACGGGTCTTGCAATAAGAACATCGTAAGTACCTGGTAACGAGTAAGTGAAAATAACTTGGATACGCTATTCCATTATTTCTATGTATATGATCGACTCTGAAATGAGCTCAAGTCTGTTTTCCTCTTTCTGCTTGCTTGACTGTATTTCATCCCCCCCCCCCCCCCCCCCGCCCACCACAGTTTCACCTCTAACAGTTGGTTGGGATCGGGTTTCCATTTAAAAATGCCTTTTTGGCACTCTGAACTTTCGCATGGCCGTAAACCTATGAGCCAATTGTCGCGTCAACAACGAAATCGAATTTTTCAAGAAATTCGTAATTCTATACCTGCGAGAGAGGAATCGTCATCTACGATATTGCCGGAAGTCAATACAGTCAGAAATGATGATACTTTCGATCATCGCCCTCTTCTCGTTGCCGACGAGCCAGTTGCAGCTTATGAACCATTCCCTATGGATAATTGCTCATTACCTTCACTGAACAATGATACAAGTGACGAATCCTCCGATGACATCTCCAGCGATTGCTTCAGTCAACATAGTTATGCGTCAGTATCGAGCGGTACAGAAGAGCGGCCGGGTTTTCGCGAACGGCTTGCATCTTGGGCCGTTGAGAATTCAATTTCGTTGGTTGCTAGTGATAGGCTCCTTGAGATTCTCCGAGCACATCCGTGTTTTTCAAATCTTCCGAAGTCTGCAAAGACTTTGTTGGATACTCCTCGGAAGGCTCCAGTATTGTTGGTAAATACGTTCCGCCTGGTAAATATTTAAATGTTGGGCTTCAGATAGCGGTCGCAAAAATTCTGGAAAGTACCTGTGACTATGACATCCCACGTAATCTCGAAATCGATATTAGCACGGACGGCGCTAATCTTGACAATTCCACGAACAATCAAATATGGCCGATTCAATGCCGAGTGGCTAACATCCCTAACAGTTCACCCGAAGTTATCGGCATATATAGAGGCGAAAAGAAACCAGAAAGTGCTATGGATTTTTTTCGACCGTTGGTAGAAGAAGCTAATATGCTAATACGTGATGGAGGCATCGTATACCGCGAGTCAAGAATAAGCTTGTCCTTCAGGGCCTTCATTGCAGATGCATCAGCGCGGGCTTTTATACTGAACCATGTTGGTCATACTGCACAGAATCCATGCTCGAAGTGTAATGTCGCAGGTGAATATGCAGAAAGACGTATGACCTTGTGTGGCGTAGATTTCATTCCTCGAACCGACGAACAATATTGTAGGCAGGAGTATGAGGCTCACCATAAGGAAAATCCGAGTCCGCTTTCACTTCTCCCTATTGGCATGGTTACGCAAGCGCCATTCGAGTACATGTACCTCGTGCTGCTCGGCGTTGTCAAACGGTTAATATCTGCGTGGGTGGATGGAAAATTTTTAAACACGAGTCGATTGTGTGGGCGCGATATCGGTTTCGTCTCGATGAGGCTCCATCTCTTGGCCTTCTACTATCCACGAGAATTCGCCCGACCCCCAAGACACCTCAAGTATTATGTGCGTTATAAAGCCACCGAGTTCCGACAGTTTGTATTATACACGGGGCCGGTTGTCCTGTTCGGTATCCTCAATGATGACCTGTTCAATCACTTCCTGCTATTACACATGGCTATACGAATTTTAGCGTCTCCGCGACCATCTGAGATTCCATTGTTCTATGCACAATCTGCCCTTCGAATTTTCGTTAAACAAAGTGAGAATCTGTATGGCCGTTCGTTTGTGAGTTATAACGTCCACGGACTGCTGCATCTTGTCGACGATGTCAAGCTTTTCGGTCCGCTCGACGCATATTCGGCTTTCCCGTACGAAAATAGTATGCGAGATTTTCGACGTTATTGCAGGAAGCCAGATCTACCCTTGCAGCAAATAACGAATAGAATGGTCGAACTCACCCAGCGGACACCTGTGCGCTGTCGGCGAGGTGGTCACGAAACTATTGCTCTTGAAAAGCATAGTGAAGGGCCTCTCACACTGGGTGCCGTTGAAGACGAGATGCAGCAGTATCGTCGACTGAAGAGTCGAAGATTCGTGTTGACGAGAAAAAAACGGGACAACTGTTGTGTCTTAGAAGATTCGTCTATTTGTATAGTCGTCAACATAGTCGTTCGTCACTCGGAGAACTTCTTGATTGTAAAAAAATTTGATACTGTCGAAGCTCTTTCTGACGCTGGCATGCTTTCGTCTTCCGTTGGCTGCTATAAGTGCTCAGCACTACGACAGGATCTCTCACTTGTTAGTTTCAAAGATGTAAGAACAAAGTGTTATCTGATGCCGCATTGGCGATCGCGTCACATCGATGCGAATGGTGAAGAGCAACTCATTGATGATGTATTCGTGGCAGTAGCAATGTCGTGTGAAGTAAATTACTAACTCGTCTGTGAAAGTTTTAACTGGGAGGAATAATCGCGTTGTTGCGTTATATAATAACGAGTAACGCTATGCATTTTCGGCTAGTTTTCTCATGAATAGTGTAATTAAAAGATAAATTGTGTAATACAAGATAATTAAAAGCGTCTTCTATGAAAAGGCATTTCCTGTATTTTCGACTTTCTCATAGAGCAAGCTTCGGGAATAAAAGAACATTATTCAAAAGCTATATGGAAATTTCAATCTTCAACTTTTTTTCATCATCAACGCCATGGCCATGTTTGACTTTTATGCAAAACGCCCGGCCGATTCATGTGCAGCGAAAAAATACAACTTTGCGCTTCACTTTGACGGATGTGCGATCGGAGCGAAACATGCATGGAATTATGTACTATTCATTTTTTTTAGTACTGTCGATTTTTACTCAAGGAATCCAAATGATACCTCTTATCTACCTTTTTCATCCCTGTCATATACATCAACTTCTGTATTTCTTGTTGTAGACCATAATAGACACCTGAATTTTTTCGCGATGTATCGAAAAGCAAACAAATCGATGTTTAAAATTCCGCAAAATCACTGATATTTGCAATATTGGTTATAAAAATTCTCGAAAAAGTTTTTTCTCCAGTTGTGGCTCAGGGGCTACATTTAATCTATGTTTCCCACTGATCACGAATCTGCCACTTATTTTGGTCTTCACTCAAAATTTCATACGGAAACTTGCGTCAGAATCAAAATACTGATTTTTTTTTTCGTAAAATTAAAAAATTTCAAAATCCTATAAAATTTACACGGTTCGATCGAATGAAATAGGGATCATCGGTCGCTAATACTCCCTTTGTGTACAACTTTTTGGCTCGATAGTTAAAAAAATTGTAAGAACTACTGTGCGCACAGAGTTTTTTTTAGCAAACTTCAAAACCGCGTAAAATTTTTATAAGTGAAAGCATTTTGCGAAAAATATAATCAAACGTTGAGGATTCACCAGTCTGTCTACCTTCGAAATGTTAGCTTGATAGCTCGAGCGATTCTTAAGTATGAGTTAAAATTTTTCGGGTCTGATACACACACAGGCACACACACACGCACGCACAGAACCAGTAATTTTTCCTGATAATGATTTTCCGATGTTTTGGAACAGTCTGAACACGTTTTTCATTAAAATCTCGATTTTTTTTTTATGAAAACAAATCATCCTTATGAGGAATCCAACTTTTTCGACGGAATCCAATGGTTAGCAACAATTGACCTCAATGCTGTGAATTTTTTACATCAGATTTTCGTAGATATGTCCGGACGCCCTATGAGATCCGTGGCACCGCCGGCGAAGTTTAAAGACTATACGCAACTATTAAGTAGTACATCGTCTGACGAAAACGATTCAGCTAAGGTACGCCGACCAACTCTGTCAATGACTAATAGCTTAGCGACGCTGCGGTCAACTCTCAGTGAAATGACAGATGACCCGTACGGTATGCTAACGCCTCCTGACACTCCACCGACTCAGTTAACGCAGGCTTGAATCCATAGTTAAGAATTGTTAACCTTTGAAGCTAGTTTTTTCGTCATAATTCTTTATTAATTTGATTCGATATTGATCTGTAGTTGCTCTCGATGTCGCGAAAATCTACTGAACAACAAAAGGGAATGATACTGGTACCGAGTTCTTTGCAAGATATACAGGCTGGCCAGCCTTCGACGATTCGGCGCGATCACCCTGTCGAGAACATTTTATTTGGGGCAGAAGGACGTGGACAGTACGAACACGAAATACAAATTCCTCGGCGAGAAGAGCAGGAGGAGGGGGAGACTGCGAGGCGTCGACGAGAAGAACAGGAAGCGGTGAGGCGTTGCGAAGAAGAACTGGCAGCAGAGCGACGTCTCCAAGAAGAACTGGCAGCAGAGCAACGTCACCAAGAAGAACTGGCAGCAGAGCGACGTCTCCAAGAAGAACTGGCAGCAAAGCAACGTCACCAAGAAGAACTGGCAGCAGAGCAACGTCACCAAGAAGAACTGGCAGCAAAGCAACGTCACCAAGAAGAACTGGCAGCAGAGAAACGTCGCCAAGAAGAACTGGCTGCAGAACAACATCGCCAAGAAGAACTGGCAGCAGAGCAACGTCGGCAAGACCAGCAAGAAGAACAGGATGCCGAGAGGCATCGGCATGAACAACAGGAGGCCGACAGGCTTCGCCATGAACAACAGGAAGCGGCAAGGCACCGGCAACAATAGCAGGAAGCGGCGAGGCATCGACAGGAACAGCAGGAAGCGGCGAGGCGTGAGCAAGAACAGCAGGAAGCGGCGAGGCGTGACCAAGAAGAGGTAGAAGAGCAAGGTCGGAACGCAGAACAAGGCGAGTTGGACGCTCAGGAACATCGGCCGGCGGAGCTACAACAGCTGGAGGTTGAAAGAGCCCATCTAGTACAACGCGAACGGGTGCATGGAGACAGGAGAGGAATTGCAAATAATCCACGCGACTTCATGCCCGCTCCCAATCTCCATTTAATTGTACAGCTTCTCCAAGTTATCAGAGATGAACAAAGGCATGAAAATTTTTTAATTTTGCTAGTCGCAAGCGTATCTTTATATATATAATGATATTCTCCGGAGATATTCTCCGTCAACTCAACCACTTTTTTTCGACCCCCTCAGATATATCTCATAATTGGCCACATTTTAGTTCCACTTCAAAGTAACCTTTGGGCATTTTTTCGGATTTTTTCATCTATCTATTTAGGAAGATGCATTTAAAAAAATCATATATCTTGAAAGGGATAAGTTGGGCAAAAAAAATGTAGCGACAAAAAAGTTATTTTTATTCATTGTCTATTTAATACAATATCCGTTAAATTTTTGTTCGTATTGCAAAGGCCATTTTTAGCAGAACGGAATGAAAATCATACTTTTTCGTGCAATGAGACACCTTCGATTTCGCTGGTCATTTTTTAGAGTATTCGGC
This sequence comes from Ichneumon xanthorius, assembly GCA_917499995.1. Lineage (NCBI taxonomy): Eukaryota > Metazoa > Arthropoda > Insecta > Hymenoptera > Ichneumonidae > Ichneumon > Ichneumon xanthorius. The sequence goes on along the minus strand of CAKJTD010000091.1, from coordinate 56,237 downwards.
GATTTATGAAAAAACTAAAAACAAAAAAAAATTTGTAAAATGGAACTCGACATAGATGCTAAGTAAAAGAATATAATAACATAATATCTATGTTTATGTTTGAAAAATTGGCAGCGATGGTGTCGCATTGTACGAAAAAATATCATTTTCATTCCTTTCCGCTAAAAAATAGTCTCTTTGAAATGCGAAGAAAAATATAACATATATTGCATTAAATAGTTAATGAATAAAAATAACTTTTTTGTCATTAGATTTTTTCGCTCAACCTCATCCTTTTCAAGATATATGATTTAAAAAACCCATCTCCCTAAGTGGATGGATTTAAAAATCTGAAGAAAATGTCTGAAGTGTAATTTCAAGTGATACTAAAATGTGTCCAATTATGGAATAGATCTGAGAGGAGTGGAAACAAATAGCCGAACTAAGAGAGAACGCATGATATGCGTTGTCAGTTTACCGAGAAAAGCCCTTATGATTGTAGAGACTCATGTGTGTTATTTTTTTTCATCTTTCAGAGAGCACCGCGAATTCTCTGTGAATGAAGCCCGGTGCGTATTATCCTTATATGGTCAATAATTATTGTGTTTCCGGCAACACGAAGTATACGGTTTATGAAATATTATTGGCATGCTTCCTGCCTATATTTGCAGTCAAATGGCAAGACGTATCGACCGGCTGGCCGAGTATGTGGAGCGAGAACCGGAATTTCCCACACAGCCCGACTTCCTGCCGATAAGAACCCGAGAGCAAATCGACGAATTCGAGACCATCGGTGATGAAGAGTACAGAAAAGTCGTAAGTATCTTCGGTACATCGGCGTTCCCCAGGCAATGCACTCCAGAGCTGGGCAGTACTTAAAGTACCTGAGTACTTATTTGGTATTTAAAGTACGTACTTAAAGTACCAAAGTACTTTTCGATACTTTAAGTACTTTTACTAAGTACTAAGACCAAAGTACTTGTACAATTTTTTTTACTCAGTACGTTTGGATCAATGTTTCAAGTTGGAATGCTGAATATAAAAAGGTGTAAAGTAAGTTTGAGGAAGTTATGCTCAAAATTGTAATAAATGGAGACGCCATGTGCAAATTACTTTGCATATTTTTTCGTAACATAAGAAAATGTCTATGTCTTATAAAAGAAACCATCAAAATTTACCGCAAAATTTATTGTAGGAAATCGGAAACTGAAATTTGCAGATTTCGTTGTTTTGAGGTAATTTTTCATGTGTTCGTCACCGCTGATTACAAAACTAATTCATTTTACTCGTAGCGTGATATTTGATTCAGAAACTCGTGTCAAACGTAAAAAAAACTAATTAAAAAAAAATGACAAATTTTTTAAATCCCATGTAACTTAAACGGTTAGATCAATTTTCGAGAAATTTCATACCAAAGAGTGTCATTCCCGTATGAAATTTAAGCTCGATACCTCCATGTTTACTCGAATTAGACAGTTTTCAAGAATATAAAAATCCCATAATATCTGACAGCTTGTATGAATTTTGATCAAATTCAATGCCAAAGGTGTTTGATCAAAATATTATATTCGTGTGCAGTTTTAGGACGGTAGCTCAAAATTTGCGCAAGTGAGAGATACCGCGGACATTTTTAATCTTGTTTTGCACTCGACATACATCCAAATCTGATTACGAAGAAAATCGTAGTTAAGAAGAAAAAGTACTTTGTATTTTATAAAAGTACTTTAAGTACCGGAATTATTTTGTACTTAAAGTACTTGCAGTACTTAGTACTTAGTGCTTTAAGTAATTTTCGGTACTTTGCCCAGCTCTGATGCACTCTATGGTATAAATACATTTGTCTCGATTTTGCTGCAGATCAAATACTTCGCCGATCTAGGGGGCTACAATCTTAACGAATGCACCAATATTATGGTAAAACACGCCATGGAAAATTCGTTATCGCCATCTATAACTTGGCAGGGTCGCGAATCAGGATCGTTGAAGTTAGAAAACACTAAGCTAGCAAAAGCCTTCTATGGTACGTTGTGCTGTTATAATTAGTTTTTGACGATGGACGATGGATACTCACCATGCATTATCTTTTACTCGCAGCTTCCGCGGCGAAGAACCGGGCCTTCCCCAGACCAACATGGAAGGAATTTACGGAAAGCATGACGGCCGCTCTCAAGGCGGCGAAGCAAAGAAATCGTAACGCAGGGCATCGGCAGCGAGCAGCAGCGGTTGGCCACAGACCACGTGAAGAGGATGATGACGACAACAACCACAACGTCGAAGGACGTCGAAGAAGATATAATAATGATGAGGAGCCTCCGCATTAAAACGGTGCGTAATGACTCTGGTATCATTGACTCTCAATATGACAGAGTTCTGGAACATTTTACCACGATCACAAAACGATAATTTTAACGATAGGTTTGTTGCAAGTATTTGTAAGAGTTTTCGTTCAGAAAAAAAGTAATTAAGGTAGTTTTAGTAATTCTTAAAAAGACGTAAAAAGTAATTGGACAAGCCTGGCTTCACAGATGAGCGTCGTTGACATTTCTTACCTCGAGGTCTTCTTGTAGTAACTGAAAAAAAGAAACCAAAAATGGTCGGTTTCCAAATCACGCCTGTTTAACTCGGCACGCATGCTGTCAATTTATACATGGGGCATTGCACGTCAAGTTGGACGGCCCAAAATTCTGACCCTCTTAGATCGAGCACCAAGTTCGTGATGTTGTAGTATATATATAATATAGTCCGAGTACCTTCAGTTTTTATCAGATTTTTATCGGCTCTCATTTTCAAGTTATCAGATAGGTGTGTTAATATTAAAAATTATATCTCTGAAACTTTGGTTGTATAAATAAAAAAACGTCGATTACAAAAAGATATTATTTTTGATAAACTATTTTCAACATTTTCCACGTACCGAAAATTTAAAAAACAACAAAAAATTATTATTTTTCAAAATTTTCAGCAAGTATGACTGTTCTGTTCTGTAATATCTGTTTCTGACAGATATTATCTGATTAATATCTGATTAATGATCTGACACAGAAGTACGACCGGTCACCGGACGAATCCCGCCAGTTCGCCGGGTTCCTAATGCCTCAACCATCGGCGGCTTTTTTTTAAAACGTTTAGTCGTTTTTTTTTAACACCTCGTCGCTTCGCATTCAACGTGTCGATAGTTTCGCAGGCGGCGATAAAATCGAAAACTTGTCGACGAAGGAGTCGAAAAAAAATACTGCAACGAAGGTATATAAATATTCTTATTAAAAAAAAACATTCCGATTCGGATGACGAAAAAATGCACTGGTACGTATCGCCGATTGTATATTTGTGTATTTTTACAGGTCGACATCTCAACCCGGGATCGAACCTGCAGGAACCCCCTTGCGTCGCTCACTTCGCCCACACGAGCCTACGAATTCGCCGGGTTCCTAACGCCTCAAGCAGCGGCGACTTTTTTTTAAACGTCTCGTCGCTTTTTTTTAACATTTCGTCGATTTTTTTAAACATTTCGTCGCTTTTTTTAAACATTTCGTCGGTTTTTTTAAACATTTCGTCGGTTTTTTTAAACATTTCGTCGGTTTTTTTAAACATTTCGTCGCTTTTTTTAAACATTTCGTCGCTTTTTTTAAACATTTCGTCGCTTTTTTTAAACATTTCGTCGCTTTTTTTAAACATTTCGTCGCTTTTTTTTAATCTCATCACTTCACATTCAGCGTGTCGATAGTTTCGCGGGCGGCGACAAAATCGAAAACACGTCGACGAAGGAGTCGCAAGAAATTCTGCAACGAAGGTATATAATATATATTCGTATTTAAAAAAACATCCCGGTTCGGATGAAGAAAAAATGCATTGTTGCTTATAGTCGATTGTATATTTGTGTATTTTTACAGGTCGAAATCTCGTCGCTCACTTCGCCCACATGATCAAGCTTCTCAGCACGATGGCACGTCCCATCGCACTGTCTGGCAGGTACTCGACGGGGTTCTTCAACAAGGAAGGAAAATTCAGGCACACAACTCGCTTCAAGACATCGGGACTGTACGAGATGCTGAGAAGAACGATAGGTCACCGGACGAAGCCCACCAGTGCAATGAAGGTATATAAATATTCTTATAAAAAAAACATCCCGGTTCGGATGACGAAAAAATGCATTATTACTTATCACGGATTGTATTTTTTTTTATTGTTACAGGTCGAAATTTCAACCCGGGACCGAAGCTGTAGAAACACCCTGCGTCACTCACTACGCCCACATAATCGAGCTTCTCGGCACGATAGCGCGTCGCATCACACTGTCCGGCAGGGACTCGACGGGGTTCGTCAACAAGGAGGGAAAATTCAGGCACATAACTCGCTTGAAGACTGTACGAGATGCTGAGAAGTACGACCGGTCGACGGACGAAGCCCACCAATTCGCCGGGTTCCTAGCACTTCAAGCATCAGCGGCGCAACATCAAACGATCAATAATTTATTCCTTTTTTAAGTCCCGTTACCTCACGTTTACGTTGTCGATAAAAATCGAAAATATTAGCCCTTCGAATGGCGATAAAAGTTGCGACGAAGAAGTTCTTTCCACCTGATCTAAAAGAGATGGAGGACTACAACGAACGTATATGAATATTCTTATTTAAAAAAAAATCTCCCGGTTCGGATGACGAAAAATGCATTACTGCCTATCGCCGATTGTATTTTTTAAATTTATTACCGGTCGAAATTTCAATCCGGTACTGATACAAAACAAACGCCCTAGGCAGTATTCTTCAACAAGAAGAGCGAGCTCAAGCATATAATTTTTGTCGATTTTTTTCTATTTCCCGAATCGTTAGATCGGAGATTGATACGTTCTGGAGAAAAATTTTTGTGTAATAGTTGTATAAGAGCTGTAAACAGAAATAAGCATGTAATGTGTGAAATAATAAATCGTTCCATATGCACTTACCTGCGACTGTAAAATTCCTCGTATCATCGATTTATGAACAATTTTTATTCTTCGTGGTGTTTTGGAATCACTAGAAACAATGAGTTAAAAAAATGGCAACACCGCGTGTAGCATTCTACCCGCTACCGTGTCGTCATGAAATTCTCTAACTTTGCTTCGAACATGTCGCCAAAGAGTCTCTTAATAACTACGTTTATTCACTCCTAACGTGCTGCCAGGACATTCGCATTTTCTTTACCATTTGTGCTGCCACCGCTTTCTGAAATTTCCACGAGAGTAACGCCACCGCCTTCTGTAATTCTGTTGGCAGTGTTTCGTTACCACGATGAGCAATCTTAGAAGCATGTGACGGCAGCGCAAGCGGTCGCTATGCTGTCTCTGTGCCGTCAGCCTCTCCAACTATATTTTCTTTTCGTCACGGCACCTCCAGCAGTTGTTTTGCCGTCACCGTGGCTTCGAAACTTTCATTGATATTTCCTCAAGCATGGCTTTCACATGTGCTGCCTTTACGGCATTACTGTGCCGTTACGATGAGCTTGCCTCAACATGCCGCCACTATACAGCTTTATGCGGTAGTACATTCCACGTTATTTAATTCTCAACATGGCGTTGCATGCCACACTCTTGCCGGCATCTTGCAAACATTTTTCTATCTGGGCTCTTGGCTCACTTCACCTTAAGGGTTCTTCTTCCCTTATCGCACAGATATGAGTGTGAGAGAGACAGAGTTAAAAATTTACAATACATTTTTCTTCGAAATGTTTCTATAAAATGAAAAACGAATTGCGGGGCACACCGCGTTAATGAAATACGCAATGCGCACTGCAATTCTTTTTTTTAATATAAAACCGTTTCGAAGGAAAATGAATACACAATATTTTGAAAAATATTTATGTTGAACTTTAGCTCCACATTAATGCGTCTAACCTTATTTATGATGCAGGATACAGCCTTCGCAAATCGATCTTGATCACCGATTGGGGGAATTAGTTTCTCGATCTGGTTCTCCGTAAGGTCACCGAGCTGGTTCATTTCAATGCGATGTTCTGAAATATTCAGGTACATGTGAAATAAGCAATGGGATTAATTGAGAGCTGATATATGAAATCTGAGAAAAGTCAGATATATAAAAAAAAATTCATAATTTCATTCGGATGGTAGTTATTTCAAGAATCTTTGTCATCACAAATAGTATTTGAAATCATGTATCCGAACGAAGATATTTTTCATAATGATGAACTACGCATTGTGAAAAAAAATGTTTCGATAACTTTGGTTACGCAAGGTTCATTTTGGCGACTCAAAGGTGCAAAGGCATCTAGGAATGGAAAGTGGCTGAAAAATATTTATGCTGAAATTTTTCTGTGAAAAGTTGGCGATGAACTCAGTTAATTTTTATTGTGCGCAGAACAGCTATTTGAAAAATTCTCAGAACTTTTTCACGATCCGGAGACAAAAAAAACCAACAAATAAACACAAATGGTGAAATTTTTTTTAATAAGCTTTTATTTGTTGAATTTTTATTGTCTCCGGATCATGAAAACATTCTGAGAATTTTTCAGATAGCTGTCCTGCGCACAACAAAATTAAGTAAGTTTGTTGATAACTTTTCACTGAAACGTGTAAGAACAAATATTTTTCAGCACTTGCTATTCGTAGATGTTGGATACCTTCGAGTGTCTAAAATAAACCTTGCGCAACCAAAGTTATTGGAACATTTTTTTTCTCAATGCGTAGTTCATCTCTCTGAAAAACATCTTTCATCGGATACATGATTTCAAATCCTATTTATAAGGATAACGATTGCTGAAATAACTACCATGCGTATGAAATGGTGAACTTTTTTTCATGTCTGATTTATCTCATTTTTCATATCCTATGCCTAACCAAACTTTCACGACTACCGGTAAAATTACGATTTTAGGGTTATGTTCAAAACTCAAAAACCTAGAAATCGATTAAAACCAACAAACGTTCTGATTTCATTGCCAAAATGCAATAAAAATTAAAAATAAAAATATCCGAACGACAATCGACAGGAGAAAATAACAAATTCAATACGAAATATGAAGAGAGGCGAGATCGAGTTCGATAGACGATTTTTGATACAGACATATAAAAAATGAATCCATCATGTACTTACTTTCAAAGGTGTCCACATACTCGATCAATTCCGCATCTTGTAAAAAAATCTTTACTTCGGGTGAACACATTTTTCCTTGCGTGCACAACAAATTGGAAGCTCATCACACGAAATCGTCTGAACGCCTTACGCTGCGACGCAATATGGCGAACGTTTCTTAGAATCAAATAAACTATTTGTTCAACGGAAATAAAGTCCTATTCAACTTCACGTACGCAAATGTCCGCATTATTCGACGGAAATAAATATATATTGAAAGTGCTATTTTCGCCGAGCGACTCATAGTCGTCTAATAAACTATTTCGTTACTTTGCGAAAATGGCTACGGCTATGCTTTAAATATATTTTTTTATTAAAGTTGAATATCGCATATTCCTTGCATGAAGTAAAAATATCCTTGAGGCAAATAAAATTATAATTAATTCAAATCAAAACTATTCTAATATCCGATTTTATTGACGATTAATAAACTTTTTTTCTGGGTGTGCAGCCACCGGTGGTCCTTGCCACTGACTATTTTGCTGTTGCTGCCCTTGAAATTGGCCATGCGGATTCGCTTGTGCGGGTGGAGTTCCTCTGTACTGCCAAGGACGCTGTCCTCCACCATTTCCCCTACCATTTCCCCGGTTCGGACTGTATCCGTGCCCGTTTTGTCTATCGTTATTCCGACTTGCGTTGACCGTACCGCCGAGGTCGTTGCTTTCGAGGAACTCAATCCGTTCGCTCACTCGACTGACGTTTCGGACGAAGATCGCTGTCCTTATATTTTCGTCGAAATGCTTCGCGAGCCAGCGGATCGTCTCTTGGTCGCTTATCTGTTCGCTCAGATCGCGAACGTTTCCGATGACTCGGGTCGCGTATTCTGCCTTTGTGAGGCGTTGTCCCTCGACGAAGTAGGTGCCATACTCGAGGTGACGCTTCACTTTATCTTGCAGTTCACGGCCCCAGTATCGTGCACGGAAAGCCTCTTCAAACTGTGCAATATTTGAGACCTCGGGCGCTACTAAATGCCACCAATCCCTCGCAGTTTCGGTCATGGCATCTGTAGAGTTTTACTCGTTACAGTAGACTCAAAGGTAAACAATCCATGAATAAAGATTAAACACGATGATTAGCGATGATAAATCGATAGAATAAATTCTTTATTAATACTGCTGATACAACGTGGCCTTGCGCCTTCACCGGAAGTCATGGCAGGACTGGTATTTCCGGTTCTCTGTGACCAGAGCGCCACCTCATCAACGCGTACAAATGCTCCCTCTTTCGCTGTTGCGCACGCAGGCGCGGGCGATATGAGTACGAGAACTCACTCATTCCAACAGCATCTCCCATCATGTATCGGAATTCCGGGCCCTCCGGTTCGATGGCACTCAAATGGTCCCGTAGTGTCTTCAAGTATTGCATTGGGTGTTCAACGCCATCGCCTTTAAACGTCGGGAGCTTTTTCGATGCTACATACGCCTTACTCGCATTTAGGCCGCAGAATGTTGTGTTCCCGAGCATTGTTTGGGACAGTCCTGCTTGCGCCCTTTCCGCATATTCCCGGATTCTTAGGGCATTTTCTTCGGCCTTTTTTAGCGCCTGCGTGGATTTATCGGTCACATGCTCTAATTTACCGATCATATCCACTATTGCGATATCTTGCGCTGCGAGTCTGTCCCGAACGAGATCGTTAGTGGGCCCTTGTTCGTCCCTTATGCTGTGGCGCATACTAGCGGCCTTACGATCGGTGTATTGCTCGATATCCTGGGTCACTTTCGTTAAGGTGTTAAGCATCTGTGTTTTTATTTCCGTTCCCCGAGCGATACATGCTTTTTCTTGGTTTCTTTGGGTCCCTTTTAGCTCAGCAAATTCTTTTTTGTTATCGGCGGCCATGTTCAGGAGGATGCTGACGACGTCCTCGAGTTTTACCGCGCCGCTCGCGATTCCGTCAGCTTCCCTCGTCCCTCTTCCCCCTACCGCCGAGCTATCCGCCCGATCGGTTTGATTCGACGATGGGTCGCTGTTTTTGTGGGAAATAATGGATACTCGGTCCAGTCCCTCCTGGTCCCGGATGCTCCTTTGTCCGAGCATATGGTCAGCGGTCGTTGATTCTCAATTTAGTGTTAGATTTGGGATGTTTGCATCTATAATGCTCCTTTCGGAGTCGGAATCCTCGACCGTCGATGTGCGGGTTTCGTTTGCGTCCGCCACGACCGCCCCTACGGAATTGCGTCGCTTTCTCTCCTTGTCGCGCTGTTCCCTGCGGGCTCGATGGATCTCTTCTTCGCATTCCATCAGCTCGAGTTCACGGAGCTCCTGACCGACCGACTTTACCGACATTTTATTTATTTAATTTAATTTATCTGAATTTAATTGAATTGAATTTATTTTAATTTGCTACCCTTACACAGCCAATTCCTTTTTGCTCGAGCCCCACGTTGGGCGCCAAATGTAACAGTAGCAAAAGCCTAGTACAATAATTTCCGTATTTGTGCGCCTCCTTATGAGGAACGGGCACTCAAACGGAAGGATTCGTGGACTCGAGCGTTAAGGCATTATGGGCTGGTGTGTCAGAGACGATTTTGACGGTTAAATAATATTATTTATTTGTAAAGTTACATGCTTCAATATGAATTAACCCTTTTTCTGTTGTTTTTTATTCGGGTCGTTCTATGCCGATATACAGGGTGTCCCAGAATCCCCGCACCGCCTGTAAGTGGAAGGTAGCTGGTGGGTGCCGGAGGACTCTCGCGGAAGCGGATCGCTCAATTCGGAATAGTTTTGAAGTTACGAGCGATTGAAGTTGACCAATCAGAGCGCTCCGATTCCGCGAGACCGAAGCCGAAGCGGGCGTTCGAGCCTGAGTGCAAGTGGCGATACGCGCTTGTTTCCACGAGGCTCACCGCGCGGGTCTCGGGTGTAGCGGGCAGCGAGGCGGCTGACGCTGCTGCCGCGGTATTTCGATGGGCTTCGCTGACGGCCGATCAGCGGGATAATGTCGTAATGTTCGGCCAAAATGATTTCAGGGTTATTACGGATCCAAAATTAATTATGTATTTATTATTAATTAATAAATACAATAAATTAATAATTAATTAATTATTAATTGACAGTAATAAAGAATAAGTTATTAAATTTTTACAAATTCTGATCAGGTATGTATTAATTACAGATTGGCAATAATAGTATTATTAACAATAATTATTTGTTAAAAATAAATCCTTACGAGCATGTGAAACACGTTCTCAGCGTGTCTCCCTCGCTCCGCTGAGAGCGCCACTGATGCTATCTCTTTCGCACTCCATAGTGTTTCACTTGCTCTTAACAATTACAATGACTTCAGTAGGATAATTAAATTACAGTTTTTTTTTTTAAGTTGAAAATTGAAATTTTCATATGGCTTTCTCACAATGTTTTTTTATTCGCAAAGCTTCTTCTATGAGAAAGCCTTCTGTGTTTTTGGCTTTAACATAGAGGAAGCTCCGCCATTTGAACACGCACACGCACACGCACACGCACACGCACACGCACACGCACACGCACACGCACACGCACACGCACACGCACACGCACACGCACACGCACACGCACACGCACACGCACACGCACACGCACACGCACACGCACACGCACACGCACACGCACACGCACACGCACACGCACACGCACACGCACACGCACACGCACACGCACACGCACACGCACACGCACACGCACACGCACACGCACACGCACACGCACACGCACACGCACACGCACACGCACACGCACACGCACACGCACACGCACACGCACACGCACACGCACACGCACACGCACACGCACACGCACACGCACACGCACACGCACACGCACACGCACACGCACACGCACACGCACACGCACACGCACACGCACACGCACACGCACACGCACACGCACACGCACACGCACACGCACACGCACACGCACACGCACACGCACACGCACACGCACACGCACACGCACACGCACACGCACACGCACACGCACACGCACACGCACACGCACACGCACACGCACACGCACACGCACACGCACACGCACACGCACACGCACACGCACACGCACACGCACACGCACACGCACACGCACACGCACACGCACACGCACACGCACACGCACACGCACACGCACACGCACACGCACACGCACACGCACACGCACACGCACACGCACACGCACACGCACACGCACACGCACACGCACACGCACACGCACACGCACACGCACACGCACACGCACACGCACACGCACACGCACACGCACACGCACACGCACACGCACACGCACACGCACACGCACACGCACACGCACACGCACACGCACACGCACACGCACACGCACACGCACACGCACACGCACACGCACACGCACACGCACACGCACACGCACACGCACACGCACACGCACACGCACACGCACACGCACACGCACACGCACACGCACACGCACACGCACACGCACACGCACACGCACACGCACACGCACACGCACACGCACACGCACACGCACACGCACACGCACACGCACACGCACACGCACACGCACACGCACACGCACACGCACACGCACACGCACACGCACACGCACACGCACACGCACACGCACACGCACACGCACACGCACACGCACACGCACACGCACACGCACACGCACACGCACACGCACACGCACACGCACACGCACACGCACACGCACACGCACACGCACACGCACACGCACACGCACACGCACACGCACACGCACACGCACACGCACACGCACACGCACACGCACACGCACACGCACACGCACACGCACACGCACACGCACACGCACACGCACACGCACACGCACACGCACACGCACACGCACACGCACACGCACACGCACACGCACACGCACACGCACACGCACACGCACACGCACACGCACACGCACACGCACACGCACACGCACACGCACACGCACACGCACACGCACACGCACACGCACACGCACACGCACACGCACACGCACACGCACACGCACACGCACACGCACACGCACACGCACACGCACACGCACACGCACACGCACACGCACACGCACACGCACACGCACACGCACACGCACACGCACACGCACACGCACACGCACACGCACACGCACACGCACACGCACACGCACACGCACACGCACACGCACACGCACACGCACACGCACACGCACACGCACACGCACACGCACACGCACACGCACACGCACACGCACACGCACACGCACACGCACACGCACACGCACACGCACACGCACACGCACACGCACACGCACACGCACACGCACACGCACACGCACACGCACACGCACACGCACACGCACACGCACACGCACACGCACACGCACACGCACACGCACACGCACACGCACACGCACACGCACACGCACACGCACACGCACACGCACACGCACACGCACACGCACACGCACACGCACACGCACACGCACACGCACACGCACACGCACACGCACACGCACACGCACACGCACACGCACACGCACACGCACACGCACACGCACACGCACACGCACACGCACACGCACACGCACACGCACACGCACACGCACACGCACACGCACACGCACACGCACACGCACACGCACACGCACACGCACACGCACACGCACACGCACACGCACACGCACACGCACACGCACACGCACACGCACACGCACACGCACACGCACACGCACACGCACACGCACACGCACACGCACACGCACACGCACACGCACACGCACACGCACACGCACACGCACACGCACACGCACACGCACACGCACACGCACACGCACACGCACACGCACACGCACACGCACACGCACACGCACACGCACACGCACACGCACACGCACACGCACACGCACACGCACACGCACACGCACACGCACACGCACACGCACACGCACACGCACACGCACACGCACACGCACACGCACACGCACACGCACACGCACACGCACACGCACACGCACACGCACACGCACACGCACACGCACACGCACACGCACACGCACACGCACACGCACACGCACACGCACACGCACACGCACACGCACACGCACACGCACACGCACACGCACACGCACACGCACACGCACACGCACACGCACACGCACACGCACACGCACACGCACACGCACACGCACACGCACACGCACACGCACACGCACACGCACACGCACACGCACACGCACACGCACACGCACACGCACACGCACACGCACACGCACACGCACACGCACACGCACACGCACACGCACACGCACACGCACACGCACACGCACACGCACACGCACACGCACACGCACACGCACACGCACACGCACACGCACACGCACACGCACACGCACACGCACACGCACACGCACACGCACACGCACACGCACACGCACACGCACACGCACACGCACACGCACACGCACACGCACACGCACACGCACACGCACACGCACACGCACACGCACACGCACACGCACACGCACACGCACACGCACACGCACACGCACACGCACACGCACACGCACACGCACACGCACACGCACACGCACACGCACACGCACACGCACACGCACACGCACACGCACACGCACACGCACACGCACACGCACACGCACACGCACACGCACACGCACACGCACACGCACACGCACACGCACACGCACACGCACACGCACACGCACACGCACACGCACACGCACACGCACACGCACACGCACACGCACACGCACACGCACACGCACACGCACACGCACACGCACACGCACACGCACACGCACACGCACACGCACACGCACACGCACACGCACACGCACACGCACACGCACACGCACACGCACACGCACACGCACACGCACACGCACACGCACACGCACACGCACACGCACACGCACACGCACACGCACACGCACACGCACACGCACACGCACACGCACACGCACACGCACACGCACACGCACACGCACACGCACACGCACACGCACACGCACACGCACACGCACACGCACACGCACACGCACACGCACACGCACACGCACACGCACACGCACACGCACACGCACACGCACACGCACACGCACACGCACACGCACACGCACACGCACACGCACACGCACACGCACACGCACACGCACACGCACACGCACACGCACACGCACACGCACACGCACACGCACACGCACACGCACACGCACACGCACACGCACACGCACACGCACACGCACACGCACACGCACACGCACACGCACACGCACACGCACACGCACACGCACACGCACACGCACACGCACACGCACACGCACACGCACACGCACACGCACACGCACACGCACACGCACACGCACACGCACACGCACACGCACACGCACACGCACACGCACACGCACACGCACACGCACACGCACACGCACACGCACACGCACACGCACACGCACACGCACACGCACACGCACACGCACACGCACACGCACACGCACACGCACACGCACACGCACACGCACACGCACACGCACACGCACACGCACACGCACACGCACACGCACACGCACACGCACACGCACACGCACACGCACACGCACACGCACACGCACACGCACACGCACACGCACACGCACACGCACACGCACACGCACACGCACACGCACACGCACACGCACACGCACACGCACACGCACACGCACACGCACACGCACACGCACACGCACACGCACACGCACACGCACACGCACACGCACACGCACACGCACACGCACACGCACACGCACACGCACACGCACACGCACACGCACACGCACACGCACACGCACACGCACACGCACACGCACACGCACACGCACACGCACACGCACACGCACACGCACACGCACACGCACACGCACACGCACACGCACACGCACACGCACACGCACACGCACACGCACACGCACACGCACACGCACACGCACACGCACACGCACACGCACACGCACACGCACACGCACACGCACACGCACACGCACACGCACACGCACACGCACACGCACACGCACACGCACACGCACACGCACACGCACACGCACACGCACACGCACACGCACACGCACACGCACACGCACACGCACACGCACACGCACACGCACACGCACACGCACACGCACACGCACACGCACACGCACACGCACACGCACACGCACACGCACACGCACACGCACACGCACACGCACACGCACACGCACACGCACACGCACACGCACACGCACACGCACACGCACACGCACACGCACACGCACACGCACACGCACACGCACACGCACACGCACACGCACACGCACACGCACACGCACACGCACACGCACACGCACACGCACACGCACACGCACACGCACACGCACACGCACACGCACACGCACACGCACACGCACACGCACACGCACACGCACACGCACACGCACACGCACACGCACACGCACACGCACACGCACACGCACACGCACACGCACACGCACACGCACACGCACACGCACACGCACACGCACACGCACACGCACACGCACACGCACACGCACACGCACACGCACACGCACACGCACACGCACACGCACACGCACACGCACACGCACACGCACACGCACACGCACACGCACACGCACACGCACACGCACACGCACACGCACACGCACACGCACACGCACACGCACACGCACACGCACACGCACACGCACACGCACACGCACACGCACACGCACACGCACACGCACACGCACACGCACACGCACACGCACACGCACACGCACACGCACACGCACACGCACACGCACACGCACACGCACACGCACACGCACACGCACACGCACACGCACACGCACACGCACACGCACACGCACACGCACACGCACACGCACACGCACACGCACACGCACACGCACACGCACACGCACACGCACACGCACACGCACACGCACACGCACACGCACACGCACACGCACACGCACACGCACACGCACACGCACACGCACACGCACACGCACACGCACACGCACACGCACACGCACACGCACACGCACACGCACACGCACACGCACACGCACACGCACACGCACACGCACACGCACACGCACACGCACACGCACACGCACACGCACACGCACACGCACACGCACACGCACACGCACACGCACACGCACACGCACACGCACACGCACACGCACACGCACACGCACACGCACACGCACACGCACACGCACACGCACACGCACACGCACACGCACACGCACACGCACACGCACACGCACACGCACACGCACACGCACACGCACACGCACACGCACACGCACACGCACACGCACACGCACACGCACACGCACACGCACACGCACACGCACACGCACACGCACACGCACACGCACACGCACACGCACACGCACACGCACACGCACACGCACACGCACACGCACACGCACACGCACACGCACACGCACACGCACACGCACACGCACACGCACACGCACACGCACACGCACACGCACACGCACACGCACACGCACACGCACACGCACACGCACACGCACACGCACACGCACACGCACACGCACACGCACACGCACACGCACACGCACACGCACACGCACACGCACACGCACACGCACACGCACACGCACACGCACACGCACACGCACACGCACACGCACACGCACACGCACACGCACACGCACACGCACACGCACACGCACACGCACACGCACACGCACACGCACACGCACACGCACACGCACACGCACACGCACACGCACACGCACACGCACACGCACACGCACACGCACACGCACACGCACACGCACACGCACACGCACACGCACACGCACACGCACACGCACACGCACACGCACACGCACACGCACACGCACACGCACACGCACACGCACACGCACACGCACACGCACACGCACACGCACACGCACACGCACACGCACACGCACACGCACACGCACACGCACACGCACACGCACACGCACACGCACACGCACACGCACACGCACACGCACACGCACACGCACACGCACACGCACACGCACACGCACACGCACACGCACACGCACACGCACACGCACACGCACACGCACACGCACACGCACACGCACACGCACACGCACACGCACACGCACACGCACACGCACACGCACACGCACACGCACACGCACACGCACACGCACACGCACACGCACACGCACACGCACACGCACACGCACACGCACACGCACACGCACACGCACACGCACACGCACACGCACACGCACACGCACACGCACACGCACACGCACACGCACACGCACACGCACACGCACACGCACACGCACACGCACACGCACACGCACACGCACACGCACACGCACACGCACACGCACACGCACACGCACACGCACACGCACACGCACACGCACACGCACACGCACACGCACACGCACACGCACACGCACACGCACACGCACACGCACACGCACACGCACACGCACACGCACACGCACACGCACACGCACACGCACACGCACACGCACACGCACACGCACACGCACACGCACACGCACACGCACACGCACACGCACACGCACACGCACACGCACACGCACACGCACACGCACACGCACACGCACACGCACACGCACACGCACACGCACACGCACACGCACACGCACACGCACACGCACACGCACACGCACACGCACACGCACACGCACACGCACACGCACACGCACACGCACACGCACACGCACACGCACACGCACACGCACACGCACACGCACACGCACACGCACACGCACACGCACACGCACACGCACACGCACACGCACACGCACACGCACACGCACACGCACACGCACACGCACACGCACACGCACACGCACACGCACACGCACACGCACACGCACACGCACACGCACACGCACACGCACACGCACACGCACACGCACACGCACACGCACACGCACACGCACACGCACACGCACACGCACACGCACACGCACACGCACACGCACACGCACACGCACACGCACACGCACACGCACACGCACACGCACACGCACACGCACACGCACACGCACACGCACACGCACACGCACACGCACACGCACACGCACACGCACACGCACACGCACACGCACACGCACACGCACACGCACACGCACACGCACACGCACACGCACACGCACACGCACACGCACACGCACACGCACACGCACACGCACACGCACACGCACACGCACACGCACACGCACACGCACACGCACACGCACACGCACACGCACACGCACACGCACACGCACACGCACACGCACACGCACACGCACACGCACACGCACACGCACACGCACACGCACACGCACACGCACACGCACACGCACACGCACACGCACACGCACACGCACACGCACACGCACACGCACACGCACACGCACACGCACACGCACACGCACACGCACACGCACACGCACACGCACACGCACACGCACACGCACACGCACACGCACACGCACACGCACACGCACACGCACACGCACACGCACACGCACACGCACACGCACACGCACACGCACACGCACACGCACACGCACACGCACACGCACACGCACACGCACACGCACACGCACACGCACACGCACACGCACACGCACACGCACACGCACACGCACACGCACACGCACACGCACACGCACACGCACACGCACACGCACACGCACACGCACACGCACACGCACACGCACACGCACACGCACACGCACACGCACACGCACACGCACACGCACACGCACACGCACACGCACACGCACACGCACACGCACACGCACACGCACACGCACACGCACACGCACACGCACACGCACACGCACACGCACACGCACACGCACACGCACACGCACACGCACACGCACACGCACACGCACACGCACACGCACACGCACACGCACACGCACACGCACACGCACACGCACACGCACACGCACACGCACACGCACACGCACACGCACACGCACACGCACACGCACACGCACACGCACACGCACACGCACACGCACACGCACACGCACACGCACACGCACACGCACACGCACACGCACACGCACACGCACACGCACACGCACACGCACACGCACACGCACACGCACACGCACACGCACACGCACACGCACACGCACACGCACACGCACACGCACACGCACACGCACACGCACACGCACACGCACACGCACACGCACACGCACACGCACACGCACACGCACACGCACACGCACACGCACACGCACACGCACACGCACACGCACACGCACACGCACACGCACACGCACACGCACACGCACACGCACACGCACACGCACACGCACACGCACACGCACACGCACACGCACACGCACACGCACACGCACACGCACACGCACACGCACACGCACACGCACACGCACACGCACACGCACACGCACACGCACACGCACACGCACACGCACACGCACACGCACACGCACACGCACACGCACACGCACACGCACACGCACACGCACACGCACACGCACACGCACACGCACACGCACACGCACACGCACACGCACACGCACACGCACACGCACACGCACACGCACACGCACACGCACACGCACACGCACACGCACACGCACACGCACACGCACACGCACACGCACACGCACACGCACACGCACACGCACACGCACACGCACACGCACACGCACACGCACACGCACACGCACACGCACACGCACACGCACACGCACACGCACACGCACACGCACACGCACACGCACACGCACACGCACACGCACACGCACACGCACACGCACACGCACACGCACACGCACACGCACACGCACACGCACACGCACACGCACACGCACACGCACACGCACACGCACACGCACACGCACACGCACACGCACACGCACACGCACACGCACACGCACACGCACACGCACACGCACACGCACACGCACACGCACACGCACACGCACACGCACACGCACACGCACACGCACACGCACACGCACACGCACACGCACACGCACACGCACACGCACACGCACACGCACACGCACACGCACACGCACACGCACACGCACACGCACACGCACACGCACACGCACACGCACACGCACACGCACACGCACACGCACACGCACACGCACACGCACACGCACACGCACACGCACACGCACACGCACACGCACACGCACACGCACACGCACACGCACACGCACACGCACACGCACACGCACACGCACACGCACACGCACACGCACACGCACACGCACACGCACACGCACACGCACACGCACACGCACACGCACACGCACACGCACACGCACACGCACACGCACACGCACACGCACACGCACACGCACACGCACACGCACACGCACACGCACACGCACACGCACACGCACACGCACACGCACACGCACACGCACACGCACACGCACACGCACACGCACACGCACACGCACACGCACACGCACACGCACACGCACACGCACACGCACACGCACACGCACACGCACACGCACACGCACACGCACACGCACACGCACACGCACACGCACACGCACACGCACACGCACACGCACACGCACACGCACACGCACACGCACACGCACACGCACACGCACACGCACACGCACACGCACACGCACACGCACACGCACACGCACACGCACACGCACACGCACACGCACACGCACACGCACACGCACACGCACACGCACACGCACACGCACACGCACACGCACACGCACACGCACACGCACACGCACACGCACACGCACACGCACACGCACACGCACACGCACACGCACACGCACACGCACACGCACACGCACACGCACACGCACACGCACACGCACACGCACACGCACACGCACACGCACACGCACACGCACACGCACACGCACACGCACACGCACACGCACACGCACACGCACACGCACACGCACACGCACACGCACACGCACACGCACACGCACACGCACACGCACACGCACACGCACACGCACACGCACACGCACACGCACACGCACACGCACACGCACACGCACACGCACACGCACACGCACACGCACACGCACACGCACACGCACACGCACACGCACACGCACACGCACACGCACACGCACACGCACACGCACACGCACACGCACACGCACACGCACACGCACACGCACACGCACACGCACACGCACACGCACACGCACACGCACACGCACACGCACACGCACACGCACACGCACACGCACACGCACACGCACACGCACACGCACACGCACACGCACACGCACACGCACACGCACACGCACACGCACACGCACACGCACACGCACACGCACACGCACACGCACACGCACACGCACACGCACACGCACACGCACACGCACACGCACACGCACACGCACACGCACACGCACACGCACACGCACACGCACACGCACACGCACACGCACACGCACACGCACACGCACACGCACACGCACACGCACACGCACACGCACACGCACACGCACACGCACACGCACACGCACACGCACACGCACACGCACACGCACACGCACACGCACACGCACACGCACACGCACACGCACACGCACACGCACACGCACACGCACACGCACACGCACACGCACACGCACACGCACACGCACACGCACACGCACACGCACACGCACACGCACACGCACACGCACACGCACACGCACACGCACACGCACACGCACACGCACACGCACACGCACACGCACACGCACACGCACACGCACACGCACACGCACACGCACACGCACACGCACACGCACACGCACACGCACACGCACACGCACACGCACACGCACACGCACACGCACACGCACACGCACACGCACACGCACACGCACACGCACACGCACACGCACACGCACACGCACACGCACACGCACACGCGCACGCACGGACGTCAGGTAAAAATTACATTTCTCGACGTTGCAGACTATTTTCAGTACTTTGGCATTAAAATCACAATTAATACATACCTCATCAGAATTTCTAAAGATTCAATCATTTATTTTTTATTATTGACAATAAATCAGCGAAGCCTATCGAAATACCGCGGCAGCAGCGGCAGCCGCCTCGCTGCCCGCTACACCCGAGACCCGCGCGGTGAGCCTCGCGGAAACAAGCGCGTATCGCCACTTGCACTCAGGCTCGAACGCCCGCTTCGGCTTCGGTCTCGCGGAATCGGAGCGCTCTGATTGGTCAACTCCAATCGCTCGTAACTTCAAAACTATTCCGAATTGAGCGATCCGCTTCCGCGAGAGTCCTCCGGCGCCCACCAGCTACCTTCCACTTACAGGCGGTGCGGGGATTCTGGGACACCCTGTATATATTGTAGCGCGGCTAATTTTCAGGCCAGAATTTTCGGCTCACTCGGGCTTACTCGAGGCGACACCGCGGGGCCTAGATGTAATGTAGGATACTTGGTAATTATGTTGTTGAATGAATTTTCATGTATCGCCGGGACGAGAGCGCCGTGTGAGAGGAGTGACGGATGGGAAGGTCATGGCGGCGCGTCGGGCCGGGGAGATCGGAGTGAGGAAACATCGAGCGCGAGTCCTACCTCCCTGCTGTCAGAATCGTGCACGACGGGACGATGCGGATTGTCGCATTTCATCGTATTCATCGCATTTCATCGTACTCATCGCAGCATCGGAGTCATCGCATTTGTACAGCCGTCCGGAGTCTCGGGCTGTGCGAAAGAAAATTCGCCGAGAGTCTCTAGGCAGGGGGAATTGAGTACCTCTGGGGAGCTCTGTTTTGCGGCGTTAACGATTATCTTCGTTAAAATTTGCGGGAACAGTTAGGCGAGAGGCGCTCGAAGAAGATCTCGAGCGCGCGTTAATCGATGTGCGAATCGATGGGCGAAGCGTTCGGCTGCGCCGAAAAGGGCCGAGATGGACCCGGAAACGTCCGAATTGTCGTAGCGATTAGGCAGGGGGGTAGGCGGGCGGTAAGGAGAGCGATCGCGAATCGATGCTCGGGGCACTTCTCCGTTGTGAGTCCGAGCGAGCGGATTGATTGACAGCTGCGGATACCGAGGAAAGATTTGTGGAAAGAAAGGAAGGAAGGAGGATACCACAATCACGGCAAATACTATATGGACCGTTTCCTTTTCACGCGCTGACTCTCGTTACGGTGAGCTTTCTGTCCAAGGAACTTTCTTTTGTAGTAAAACGGCGAGATCTGGTGTATTTGATTATTGTAATCCCGTGCGAGGGAAAAATTAATTTTGTGATACCGACGGCGTGCTTCGTTCGACCGTGCCGGAGGGAACGGGACCGCCGAGTTTCGGCAGGTGTGTGTGACGTTGCGTACGGGTGATTTTTGTCTTGGTTTTGCGCCGCGTGGACGGACCGGGAAACTGTACTCGGCCTTACTCGAAGCCGTCGTGAAGGTTTTCTTTTGGGGGAAACTAGTAGAGTAAAGTCAAATATCAAATAGAGTAATATCCGGGAATAATTGTGTCGCCTTGGGAATCTTTCACGGAGAAGTGTGCCAATTGTCGGATCGTCGGTTGCGAATTTCCGAGCGCGTGATTCTGGGTGTGTGAGCTAACTATTGCCGCGTCGAACGGGCCGGGTGAATGTTTAAAAACGCTGCGATTAATCGGGCGGGGTGAACGAGAGCGCTGGAACTTGTGCCGCGCCGTGTGAGTGTGAATTTTGGATTTTTAATAATCACGCGTGAGATAATAAGGAGATTCGGGAGAGCGCGACCGTCTGTGTATGTGAGCGTGTGGGTGAGCCGCGAAGCGAGGAGGTCCCGTGAGTCGGGAATATTTTTCTGTGATTTGCGTTAAGAGATTTATTTTGTGAATTGATATTTAATCTACGGGACGAGGGTTTTACTCCGGGTTCTCCGGTTTTCCCCCTCATTAGCTTATGTCTTTGAGTAATAAATTCGAGTCTTTGGTTCCCGTATTTCTGTATTTGAGTAATTTATTTTTTGGTGTTATTTATTCTCGTGTCGTCCGAACCATAGTCGCTTATCCAGTCACTCTGCCCTCGAGAAGACCGCAGCGAAGCCGGGACGGTTCTTTTATCGATTTTTCCCCGGTGCGTTTTAACTTACCTGGCGCCCATCCCTGATCGAGGGAGAAACTAAGGGGGAAAGTCGTGGGAGTTTGGGCTTTTGCCCATTCGGGAAGAGCGCTACAAAAATTTGGCGCCCAACGTGGAGCCCGACTAAGCGTTCGGATTTTGTTTAATTAGTAAAAATTACTAAAAAGTATTAAAAGGGGGGAAAAATTTAACAATTTGTGGTAAAATTTATTACGGGAAAATCGGTTAGCAAGGAATTTCGTCGGTTTATCGGCGGGATTTCGGGAATAATTTGCGCATTGAATTTTATTCGTTCCCGTTATCCGCGAGTTCGCCGGTGACCGGGACTTCGCCCTTCGAGCGTGAGTGAGTGTGCTATAGCGGTGGCCGAGCGTGTTGTGTTTAAGTTCGGGACGCGCTGGAGTGAGTTTGTTGTCATCGGCAGGCCGAGTGGACGAGGTATTCCTCGGTTTCTGCTCGATTTAAGGAAGTTAAAATTTTGTCATTGCCTTTGAATATTTCAGGATTTTATTTCGGCGAGCCTTGAGCGCGTGACGTCAGCGGGCTTCTGTCTCTCTCTCGGGTGATGGTGCGAGTGAGTCGCGGCCTATAGTGCGCGCTCTCGTAACTTTTCACCATCTGTGATATTTTATCCCGGGACTGATTATTTAAATCGGTTTATTCATTTTATTTTTGATTTTATTTTTTTTTAATTTTTTTTTATTTTTGTTTATTGACGGGGTTCATTATTATTTTATTCATTAACTTTGGGGAGGATATTTAATCAGTTGACCTCTTAATTAATTGGTTATTGACTCGGCTTTTATTTATTGAACATTCGGGTCTTTTGACTTTTATTTTATTTGTTGACCATCGAGATAGTTTCCTTCGGTTGTTTATTTGTTTATTTTATTTATTCATTGGCATTATTTTATTTCCGGACTTTATTTATTTATTTATTTTATCTTTCGGATTTTATTCACGTTCTTTAGTTTACGGGTTTTACCGGGATTTATTTATTGGTCTTATTGCTCTTGAGAGGGAGAGGACGGACCTTGACGGGTGTTTGCGCTGCCGGGCTGTCTGATTATTTTTGGCTTGATTGTTTAGGGATTATTTACCCTGATTATTATTATATTATTATTAATTATTAATATTATTGTTGTATCGGAGTTCGTTCCGGGACAGAGATTGTTTTTAGTTTTTTAGTTTTTTTTATTCTCGCCGGACGAACTTGTTCATGTCTGTCTCTGTCTTTTGTTTTTGTGTGTGTCTACGCGTGTGTGCAGGATCGTTAGGGCTAACTGGTGCCTTCTTTTTGGTTGACGATACGGATTGCGGCAATTTTCGCGGTTCGGTCTACGAATTTTCCCGGAAGCGAGTAGGCTTTCTCGTCGGTCGAGCTGTACACCACCAGGCTTATGGATCGCCGTCGCCTCTAACGACGAGTCGGGATAGAGTTAATATCGAACTTTAAGGGGAACGGAATTTTATCGCGTTCGGACCTACCGATAGCTGATATCATGACGAACCGTATGACCTTGGAGGAGTTGGTGGCGCTGTCGGACGACGAAATTAAAGCCGAGTTGACCTTAAGGGGGTTGCCCGCGGAGGGTCCTCGCGAGGTGCTGCGGGAACGGCTGTATTTTTCGGGTCGGGCAGGGGTCAATGATACAGAGACTACCAACCTGATTACGGTGGCCGATTTGAATTCCGCGTTGGGGAGTCGGGAGGGAGCCGTCGGGAACGGGAATGCGAACCCACAAGGGGTTGCGAATGTGGAGATCGGAGGACAGCCAAGGCATCATTCTTCGCCGCACGCATCGGGATCCCGGTACCATGCTCTCGGGATGACAGCGTACGATATCCTGCGTAAGTGGGATGTTAAGTTCTCGGGAGCTAAGGGGGAGGAAATCGACGCGTTCTTGGCGCGAATTGATGATGGACCGAAACTGGTTAAAATCTCGGATAGTGACATTTTGAATTGTATCCCGTTGTTTCTTACGGGTTTGGCGTACCACTGGTACAAGATCGAACGGCCGAAATGGGCGACATGGGTCGCGTGCGCGGAGGCGATGCGCAGTCGTTTCGGGGATCCCGATTTTCAGTGGACCCTTCGGGAAGAGATTCGGGCGCGTACGCAAGGTAACGACGAACCAGTTACCTACTTTCTCACGTGCATGCGGAATCTTTTCTTTCGCGTGGTTCCGCCGATGCCGGAAGAGGAACAATTAAATATCGTACATCGTAATATGCTGCTTCGGTTGCAGGTCGCGATTTTACGCGCAGAAGTTAAATCTTTGGAAAGTCTAGAGACGCTCGCGAGCCGAATAGAGCGTAGGTTCCGGGCTGCTGCAGACTTCCATGCCCCTCCGGCTCCAGAAAGATCGATGCTACCGGAATTCGCGTATCGCGGAAGTCAGCCTCCGCGTAGGCAAGTTTCGTTCGGCGGAGCGCACGCAATCGGGGATTTTCCGGCTGGAACATCACAAGGGGGGGGGGGGGGAGAGTACTCCCGAGGCGAGGCTAGCGGCGTTGGAGACGGCTATGGCCGCGTTTGCCGCACGTGCGGGCAGCCAGGCCATTACAGTCGAGGCTGTGCGATGCAACCGATGCGACAGCGTAGAGGGCCGGTCTATTGTTTCAGATGCGGGAAAGAAGGTGAGACGACGCGCACCGAGCATAATTGTCCGGGAAACTCGGGAAACGCGAACGGGGCCAATCGTTAGGGGCCGAATCCACCCCGTTTATGCTACGAGCCTCTAACCCAAAGAAGAGAACCCGGAGAAGATATCCGCGGATTGTTCGCGAAGCTGTCGGAGCTACGGGAGAGTCGCGAACATTGTTGATCGTTACACTCGAAGTTGGGAAATTTAACGGGCCGGCGTTAGTCGATTGCGGGGCGACAAGCTCGTACGTGGGGAAGGAAGGAGTCGAGATTCTTGAGCAATCGGGTTTCGTACGCTGGACGACGCCTGCGCAGGTGAGCACTGTCGCGAACGGTCAGCTTTTAACGTGCACGGAAGAAATCGAATTTCAGACACGGTTACGCGATCGGACGTATACACTGGTAGCTCGTTTACATCCGGATATCCCGGTACCATTCTTGCTCGGGTTAGATTCCTTGGACACCATGGGAATGGTGGTCGATCCGAGACGCCGCTCGTGGCATTTTACGGGAGAGACGGGAGAGGAGTTTCCGTTTGATATAGTTCAGGGCCCGAAGGGCTTGGATATTAGCACACCGATTGTAGAATTATCCGGTTCCGAGGCCAAAAGGCTCGAGGCATTTTTGGACATCCAAGTACCGAGACTAAAGAGTTCGCCGGGATTGACTCATTTAATCGAGCATAAAATCGAGGTTGGGGAGGCAGCTCCTATTAAGAAGTGTGACGGATGGCCGCTTGGGTCTTAGGATGATCGATGTTAACTTGAAGCCGGATTGAATAAATTATATACGTACTTTATTAGTCGTAGCGTTAATTGTTTGGGAGAGTGTACCGCACTGGTCGGTCGTCGGAGCTGAACTGATTGAAGCGGGCGTGAAGCTGAGGGCTTCGCGCTCGCTGTTACAAAGGAATAAAGAGTCGAAGGATGTTTAGTCTAAGCTAGATAAGTGGACGCTCACGGCGGTCCGGATGCTTCGATAGCCTTAAGGGCTTCTTTGAAGAGCGAATCGAACGGAAACGCTCCGTATCGATACCCTCGAATAAATATTAAAGTCGAAAGGTTAAAGTCGAAATAGTTAGGCTGCGGCCGTTACACTCCCCCTCTGGGAGGAAACGATGCCCCGCATCGGATATTACGGATTTTACATTTGACATGATTTGTTAAGTGTGACTCGATATAATTAAAAAGTTATTTGATTTTCTAAGATATTTTCATTTTGTGTAAATTGTGTTGTTATTTGATTGATGATTGTTGATTGTTGATTGTTGATTGTTGATTAAGTAAAACTCCTAGTTGTTGTCCATGTTGGTTTGGATGATTGAAATCCCTTGGTTTTGAAGTTGATTTGCGGTACACTCCTGTTGTTTTTTTTTTTAAATAGTTGGTGGTTGTTGATATCTGTAACTCAGTAAAATTTTTAGTTGTTCATGTTAGTGGGAATGGTTTGGTTAAATTGGATGGGTTCAAATTTGGTGTTAAAAATGGTTAAGAAAAATTAAAATGTTATCCTGTTTCGTTCGGTTGGTGAAGTTCCATGTTCGATTTTCCAAAATATTTATTCCGTATTTGGTAGATTTTCCGTTTCCTGGTATTCTTTGTATTCCAATGTTCCTTCTTTTCCCTGGTATTTCGGTTATAATTTGGAATTTTGATGGTTGTAATGCCTGTAACATTCTAAGTTCTGATTAGTGGTGGTTAGTGGGTTAGGTATGTTATTTGGAAGTGGTTTGGTGGTAAAAGATGGAAATTGTTTCTGGAATAGGTAAAATGATTAACACGAGTATTTATAGTATGAAAAAAAAACATAGCAAATATATATTGGCCAAAAGGGTACACAATAATTTCGTTGCGAAAGAAGAAAAAAAAATGAAATAAATCAAATTGACATTGATATTGATTGATATTGGGATATGATTGTTCCCATACGATTTTTTTTTGTTATAAATATAAAGTTGCTGACTTTCGTTTTTTCTTTGTTGCATTAAAATACGTGTGTCGCAGAGCATGTCTCAGACAATGTATATAAACATCTGTTTTTTTTTGTTAGATTGTCATTGTCTCAATTTTGTTTTTGTTTTATTTGTTTCCGTTTTTCTCATGTTTCTATTTACGAAGTAAATTTAATAATCAAATATATTGATGGATGCGCGCTTGTATCGAAGTAAATGTAGCTTAAATGTACGTGTGAATAACTATATGGGTTTTGTGTGTATTTGTTTAGTTGTGATTTGTTTGTGAGAAGTATAACCCTATTACTGTAGTTTGTCAAATTGTCTGGTTGTCCGAAAAAGAATTTGCGGTTCATTTGGTTCTATTATGTATCTTGGTGGCTTGGTTTTTGTCTACATTCTGACTTTTCAATTTTCTGTGTATCTGTTTTATTAGGTTTTTTTTTGAATTTTTTTTTTTTAGTGTGGATAGTTTTAGTTGTATTTAAGTGTAGGAATTAATTTACCTTATATTTAGTTTTAGGTTAATCGCTAATGAATATTTTCCTATATTTGTTTTTTTTTTTGTCAATGATCGGTATGTTTGTTTAAGGCCAATAATGCATATTATGCGCATCCAGGCGATATTCTGCGATTTGATGTTAGATTCGATAGAAGATTGCTGATCGTTTCTGGTAACACTTTGTTGCGCGATATTAGTATCATTGGTTGATAATTGTTAGCTTTCGGTCTATCAATTTTTACGTCACAATGAAGTATTGGTGGTGACCTGAAGTTCGGTTGCACTGGTGTTTGTGCAGGATGTTGTTCAGAATCATTTGTTCGTTCAGCGTTTATCGATGGTAGTCCAATATTGGAATGCACGGGTGATGGAGCATCCATTTTGGATTTCGTTGCGCATTCAATACAGCTGAAAGGCGATAGTAAACTTCCGAGTTCTGAAACGTTTCTAGGAATCGGTGGTGATCGGAAGTTCGGTGGTACTTCCTGTGGTATGCTGTGTTTATTTTTCTCCGATGCGCTTGTTTCTTGATGCCAAGGTGGATCAAATTGTCGCGAATCCAGTGTCATTGGTGGTGATAGTTCATTTGCTATGTCGGTATTTACTGATTGATTTTCGAGTTTCGCGGCATCCTTATGTTCTCGTGACAGTTCGGGATTCAGTTGTATTGATGGTTGTACTGAGTTTTCCGAATTTGGTATTTTTTCGTCGCGAATTGGCAGTGAGTTATCAAGTTGCACTAGTATTTGTGCGGCTTTCGGAGGGTCATCCTTTTCCTGTGCAATTGTTGGAGGCGATCTGAAAGTTGGTTTTACGGGTGGTTTACCACAATTTTCGTCACCAGACGATTCTCCGATGTTCGTCGGTAACGGTTTGAATCCTTGTCTGTTGGAATTTTCATTCTCGGATTCTGTCTCGTCTTCCGTCTCGTTTTCAATATTCCGTGCCTTAGAGTTGTCGTTTTTGTTTTGAGTTCCATTGTTTTTTTCGCTTTTGTCACCGTATAAGTAGCCGGTTGCCCCGTCAGGGCTGACTTTTTCCCGAAACTCGTTTTTGTTTAGCTGCGATAAGCTTTCTGTTTTATCTGGCCTCGTTGGGCTTTCTGCTTTTTGTTGCCTCGTTGGGCTTTTTATTTTTTGTGGCCTCGTTGGGCTCTTTGTTTTTTGCGGCCTCATTGGGCTCTCGTTGTCCTGCTCTTCTTCCGTTGTACTATCGTCTATGTCTGTATACTTATATTTTGTTTCAGTGTCATCTCGTTTCCTATGTTGTTTGTGTGGTTCCTTTATTTCTTCGGCTTCGTCTTCGGATGAATCCATTAGACATTTTTGAATCGGTTTCCGTTGTAGTTTGATTCTGCGTATTCCTTTTAATATTCGCCTAGTCGGTTTCCGTGTAGGTATTTTTATGAGTTCAGCTTCCTTTTCTGATGTTTCAGTTTGCGGTGTTTCGTCGTCAATGGATAAATCAATTTTTATCGGTACACTCTCCGTTATTTGTTTTGATTCTGTCTTTTTCGGTAATTGGTTTGTTTCTTCTTGTGATTGCTTTGTCTGTTTAAGGAGAACTTGTTCAGTTTTTTCGACACTTACGTTGTACACTGTTGAGACTTGATTTCTGTTGCGAAGTCTCGTGGAGCACTTTGCTTCTTTTTGTTTAAGTAGGCGTTGAAAAATCTGTTCGATCTGTGCTATATCGAGGCTCGACTGTTGATCGGATATTTGGCGATTTCGCGAATCGCTGAGCCTGCTATCTCGTGATTTGTTTCGATAGTTTCGGTCACGTGAACTGTCTCGATAATTTCGGTCGCGTGAACTATCTCGATAGTTTCGATTGTACGAGTTGTCACGATATTTTCGGTCGTTTTGATAATTGCGATCTCGCAAATCGTCGTGTCGCGAGTCGTTCTGATTGTCACGTGGATTGTTATAATTATCGTGCGAGTTGTTGCGGGAATTGTTGTGATTGTCACGCGAATTGTTGTAATTGTCACGCGAATTGTTTTGGTAGTTATCTCGTGAGTGACTTTGATATTGACGACCGTTAGCGCGAGTGTTCGTGTTTTCGCGTAGTTGTTGTATGGAATAACAGTTCGATGTCGAATGTGTAGGGTTTTCCCGATGTACTTCGCAGAATTTAAGTCCGTTACTGTTGGTAGCCTGAGTGAATCGAAATTTGGCTGTTTCCGAGCTTTTATCCCTGGTTTGCGATTGGTCGCGTTTCGATGTTTGGTACATAGTTTGTCTGCGGACTAGTTCGTTTTCGATGTTTAATGCCTCGTCAATTGCATCGTCGAGGGTTGGAAACTTTTTTAGCAAGAGCAAATTTGCAACTTGGTCACAAAGTCCACGGATAAAGGATTTAATTACTGTTTGGTTTACTTCTTGCAATCTGTTTTTCAGGTACTGTTGTTTTTCTTGATCTGTGTATAGTTCTTTGAGGTGCTCTTCGATTCTTTTGATGATTTTTCGTGTACGCATTGCGTAGTCCCTAACAGATTCGTTGTAATTTTGTACGTTAGACGTCAATTCTAATTCTAAATCGGATAATTCTACTGGTTTTTCGAAGGCATTTCTGAGATCTCTCAGGAGCGCTTCGAGTGTAAGATGCGTTTTCGAATCTGCTATATCTGCAGCCGATCCAAATAGTTTTAGAGAAATTATGTTTAAAATTCGCAGTTGGTCAATTTCGGAAACCATCTCTGCTACCTTTCTACAAGTGCGTAGAAAGTTGTGAATTGGTATATTTTCACCATCGAACGATGGTATTGCGCTGCAAACATCGCGAAACGCAATATTATTGGTTGCCATAACTGATGATTATGTAAATGTTTGATAAATTTTCAAAAATGTGTAAAAATTGTAAAATATAAAGACTATTTCTATTGTAAATGCTGAAGAGTTTTATCTAACATGTGAAAAAAAAAAATGAATTGAAATCGAAACGGTAATTGTTTAATATTCGCCAAAGTTGATAATGCGCAAAACGAAAAATAAATTCGAAGTTATATAAAACAAATTTTAATTGAATGAAAATAAGGTTTTATTAACATTGAGAAAAAGGTTTAAAAAATGTATTAATTTGGATAAAGTGTGTTAAATTTTGTTCGCAAATATTGTTATTTTTTTGTTTTTTTTTATGTAATTTTATATATTAAGATTTTTTTTATTACTTTTTTTTTACTGATATCTATCAATTTTGTATTAATTTTTTATTCGCTGCCATGTGTCGCACGTTTATTTTATGTGGAAGTGAAAAGAAAGGCAAAAAGAGAATTGACGTATTGGAGAAAAAGGGGACTTTTTATATATTTTTTTTTAAATCCTTATGCTAAAATATATGATCGAATATGTGAAAAAAAGACTGGATTGAATTCGAAACTGACATTATTTAATATTCACACCAAAAAAAAAGAATACTTTGGTAAAGGGCAAAATGAAAATAAAATTCGAAGTTATACAAGACAAAATGTAGTTAAAGGAAGAGAAAAAAAAAGATTTTGTTAATGCTCAAAAAGGTTTGAAAATGTATTGTTATTTGTAAATATTGTTTAAAAATATTTGTAATGCTCTAGTCAAAGTTTTATTCAAAATTGTCTTTTTTTTAATTACTTTATTTTTATTTTATTTTTTTATTCGCATCCATACAATTTTTTTTCTATTTTGGTTATACTTTTTTTGTGTATTTCGATAAATGTTGTATTATTATTCTCCTTAATCATTCGCTGCCATCTACGTGAGGCGCGTTTACTTTGTGTTGAAGTGAAGCAAATGACAAAAAGGGATTTTACGTGTATATTTGAGAAAAAGGGATTTAAATTTTTTTTTTTTTTTTACTTGTTCCGCATGACGCCATGAGTTACGGTGGACGTACGTCGTGACATGCGCTACGAGTACGTAACAAGGTTGCTGCGATACGTTTTCGTGAGTGGATGCTCATAATTCACGTATTAAAAACAAATGTAAAATAAGTAACAACAATAATAATTGGCTCAATATACGTTACACACTGTCAAATAATAATAACAAAAATAATTTAATTAATTGGTTGGTACTCACCTGTACGATGACGATAAATAATAATTTTATTCAACTTTGGTCGGTTTTTGTTGGATTTTTTTTTTCGGTTTTCCCTGTCGTGTCGCCCTTCCTTCCTTCCTTCGTTCGATTTATGGATTTATCAAACTTCCTTCTGGTTTTTATTGAATTTCTGGCCGTTGATAAATGCTGTAGAAATGTTGATGCTGAATGTTGTTGATTGCCTTGATTGTTAATTCTTCAATTGCGTTTGTTTTTTTCTATGATGTGTTTCGCACTATTGAGTTTTGCAAACGATGCTCAAGCACGATTAATCGGGTTGAATTTTTTTTTTTCATTGTGGTTCGTTTTTGTTGCTGTTGTTTTTTTTTTATTTAGCTTTTCTGTCGTATGTCGTTCTTCCTTCCTTCCTTCTATTTATATATGGGGGAGGTGGATGGTGGATGACGGTGGGCGTCGAGACGTCGGTGCGGCGGATCACATCCGTGGCGGATCGATGCCGCGATCGATGACGGCTCGCCGGTGGTAACGTTGGCGGCTGCCGCTGCGCGAGGACTTTCGGCGGTCGGTATACCCGGCGTCGCTCGCTCACTCCGTACACTCTCACTTGTAACTTTTGTTGTTTTTTTTTTTGTCAATTGTAACGGCCCTGCATTGCATATAAGAGGACGATTCGAATGAGAGAAGCATATAGGTGACATTAGCGCAGTGGTTAGCGCTCTTACTCAGTAACCGATTAATCCGGGTTCGAATCCCGGTGATCACCATATGTTTTCTCTCTTCGATACTTCGCCCGTCCATCTGCAATACTAATATCTACAAGTCCCCAAACTCTCCGCTCGATCATTACATGGTGTCAGAAGTTATCGAACCAAAAACAACACGTCCACACAACGCATCTGAAGCAACCACGGTACGACTCTTAGGTAAAGCGGCATGAGACACAGTCCTAGAAGACCGCATATACAGGACGGCACGCAAAGCGATAAGACCGACGACGAGAGCAAGGGCCTGGCACTGAAGAGCTGCGACGAGGGATTCAACGGGCGAGGGAAGAGCTCCGACGAGGGACATAGGCACCGGTACCATGGCTGTATTAGTTATCACGTAATGTGAGATCCGCAACTCTACACAGTCGACGAGGACGTCGATTTCAGTAAGAGGGGGTGTGTAACGGCCCTGCATTGCATATAAGAGGACGATTCGAATGAGAGAAGCATATAGGTGACATTAGCGCAGTGGTTAGCGCTCTTACTCAGTAACCGATTAATCCGGGTTCGAATCCCGGTGATCACCATATGTTTTCTCTCTTCGATACTTCGCCCGTCCACCTGCA
The DNA here is from genome assembly GCA_917499995.1 of Ichneumon xanthorius. Lineage (NCBI taxonomy): Eukaryota > Metazoa > Arthropoda > Insecta > Hymenoptera > Ichneumonidae > Ichneumon > Ichneumon xanthorius. The sequence continues at coordinate 21,566 of CAKJTD010000091.1, read as the reverse complement.
ATACTAATATCTACAAGTCCCCAAACTCTCCGCTCGATCATTACACAATGTTGAATATATTATTTAATAAGTGTCTGTTCAGTATATTATACTATTTTTGTATCTTTTCACTGTTTGTCACTGTTCGTTGTATTTTTTTTCTGTTGATCACCGTGTTTCGTTCGCTGTTAGTTTTTTTTTCACTGTCGTTTTTTTTCACTGTGTCACTTTTCGTTTTGTTGTTATTCACTGTTTTTTTTTGTGTGCGAGCACGGCTCGAGCACGTTTGTTGATTCCGGGTGCGTGAGCTGCGGCTCAAACGCGAGTATCAAAAATTTTTTTTTATAAAAGCTAAATTTTATTTATTTTTTTTAAATTTTTTTAATGTGAACGTGTTTGAATGGTTCCGGCACTTCTGACACCAATGTGACGGATGTACACGGGTGTCAGATTATTTTTATTTTTTTTATATAAAATGTTAAAACTTTTTTTTTCAATTGTTATTATTTCTTTTATGTAGGCGTGTTTACGTGGTAGCGCCACTTCTGACACCAAATGTGACGGATGTACACGGGTGTCAGATTATTCTTTTTTTTATATAAAATGTTAAAACTTTTTTTTCAATTATTATTATATTTTTTTTATGTAGGCGTGTTTACGTGGTAGCGCCACTTCTGACACCAAATGTGACGGATGTACACGGGTGTCAGATTATTTTTTTTTTATATAAAATGTTAAAACTTTTTTTTTCAATTATTATTATATTTTTTTTTTATGTAGGCGTGTTTACGTGGTAGCGCCACTTCTGACACCAAATGTGACGGATGGCCGCTTGGGTCTTAGGATGATCGATGTTAACTTGAAGCCGGATTGAATAAATTATATACGTACTTTATTAGTCGTAGCGTTAATTGTTTGGGAGAGTGTACCGCACTGGTCGGTCGTCGGAGCTGAACTGATTGAAGCGGGCGTGAAGCTGAGGGCTTCGCGCTCGCTGTTACAAAGGAATAAAGAGTCGAAGGATGTTTAGTCTAAGCTAGATAAGTGGACGCTCACGGCGGTCCGGATGCTTCGATAGCCTTAAGGGCTTCTTTGAAGAGCGAATCGAACGGAAACGCTCCGTATCGATACCCTCGAATAAATATTAAAGTCGAAAGGTTAAAGTCGAAATAGTTAGGCTGCGGCCGTTACAGCAGCGTTACCGATCTTTTACACCGATCGTTCGGGATTGGGTCTACCGGGAAGTCGATCGTCTGCTCGAGGCGGATGTTATTGAGCCTTCGTCGAGCGAGTGGAGTACACCGATAGTCATGGTTCCAAAACCGAACGGGACTTATCGGATGTGCCTCGATTTTCGTAAGGTAAACTCGGTTTCGAAGAAAGATGCGTATCCCTTACCTTTGATGAATAATATTCTGGATTGCTTAAGATCGGCGAAATACATCTCGACATTAGATTTGAGTCAAGCGTTTCATCAAATTCCGCTCGAGGCCAAATCTCGGGAAATTACAGCGTTCACCGTGCCGTATCGGGGCTTGTTCCAATTTAAAAGAATGCCGATCGGGTTGACAACGGCGCCCGCGACTTTCCAACGTCTGTTAGACCGAATCGTGACTCCGGATATGCAGCCGCAGGTATTTGCGTATCTGGATTATATTATCATCGCGACCGAGACGTTCGAGGAGCACCTGGAGTGGCTGCAACGCGTGTTCGATAAAGTACTGGATTCCGGGTTGCTGATTAATCCCGATAAGTGCGAATTTTGTCGTACTGAACTTCGGTATTTGGGGTTTTTAGTTAACCGGGAGGGGTTGCAAGTAGATCCCGCGAAGACAGCGGCTATTCGAGATTTTCCGGTGCCGAGATCGGTTACGGAGGTTCGCCGATTTCTCGGGGCTACTTCGTGGTACCGGCGATTCATTCCGCAATACGCGACCGTCGCGGAACCGATAACGAGATTAACCCGGAAGCAACAAACGTGGACGTGGGGAGAGCCGCAACAGAAGGCATTCGAGGTCTTGAAGAAGGCGTTGGTGAGCGCACCCACGCTTGCACGTCCCGATTTTTCAAAACCTTTTATTTTGCAGACCGACGCGAGTCTTACCGGTCTAGGGGCGGTTTTAACGCAGGTACCGGACGGGGCTTAGCATCCGATCGCATATGCCAGTCGAATTTTGTCGGCCGCGGAACGCAATTACAATGTGCGGGAATTAGAATGTTTAGCGATTTTGTGGGCCGTGCCGAAATTCCGCGAATACCTGACGGGATATAAATTCACCGTGGTGACCGATCACGAAAGTTTACGGTGGTTGCTTCGACAGCCTGAGCCAAAAGGCCGAATCGCGAGAAGGGTTTGGGCGTTGGCGCAATACGATTTTACCGTAGTGCATCGGAAAGGGTCGCAAAATCAGCTCCCGGATGCATTATCGCGAATGTTTGAGACGGTCGATCCGAATAGCGAGACACCGAGCGTTCCGGAACCGAGTGTGCCGGATATGTTAGCTTTAACCGCGGACCAGGCTAACCGTGCCGAACCTCCGCGCGACTTGTGGTATGAGCGCCGTATAAAAGAGGTTCTCGAGGCCCCTGAACGATTTCCGGATTGGAAATGGGTGGACGAGCGATTATTTTTGCGCCGTAAATTCGGGAGAAACGAAGCCGAGGGAGATCAATGGAAGCTCGTTGTTCCGAATTTCGAAAGATTAAGAGTTTTACGGGAATGTCATGACGAACCGCAGGCGGGTCATTTTGGCATAGACAAAACTTTTCAACGGGTAATCGGATCGTATTTTTGGCCAAGATTGTACCGGGACGTCGCCCGTTATGTGCGTCAGTGTCACACTTGCCAACTGTCGAAACCTCCCAATCAGGCGATGCAGGGGTTGATGGGCAGACGCGTGATCGAAGAGCCGTGGACCGTTATTGCGGCTGATATAATGGGACCTTTCCCGCCCAGCAAATCGGGTTTCGCGTATGTCTTGGTCGTCCAAGATTTATTTACTAAATGGATCGAGTGCTGCCCGTTGCGGAAAGCGACTGGTAAGAAAATTTCGGAGGCTCTCGAGGAGGTAGTTTTCTCGAGATGGGGCGTCCCGGAAGTAGTATTGACGGATAACGGGACGGAATTTGTAAATCAGAGCCTGCGGGAGGTGATTACAAAGTACGGGATTTTTCATACGAAAACCCCGCCGTATCATCCTCAAGCGAATCCCGTGGAAAGGGTTAACCGCGTGCTTAAGACCATGATGGTCTCTTTCCTCGACGAAAATCATCGCGAGTGGGATCTGCATTTAGCGGTGTTCCGTTTCGCTTATAACACCGCGTTTCATTCATCGATCGGGACGAGTCCCGCATTTTTAAATTTCGGGAGGACTCCGAGGCCACATCAATTCTTTAGACGGGTCCCGGGAAAGAAATAATTCCGCGGGACGTGGCCGATTGGTCGGAAGGAATGAGAAGGCTCAGTACACTGAGGGGAAAGGTACAGCACGATCTGGAGCTTGCGTATCAAAGGCAAGCGGCTCAATTTAACAAACATCGTACGCCGGGAGGGTTCAAGATCGGGGATCTCGTCCGACGGAAACAACGTATTTTGTCGTCAGCGGCACGGGGAGTTGCGGCCAAACTAGCTAAAAAATATACGGGGCCGTTCAAAATTACTCGTGTAATTTCGGCGGTGGTGTACGAACTGACCGATGAGGAGGGCTGCGTCGTGCCACGGGTGTCGATCGACGATCTCGTGCCTTATCGCGCGGGTTTGTTCCCGGTTTTTACAGACCTTCGGAATGTCGAGGAACACGGTCGTCCTGTGGATGGAGTTGCTGAGGCGGGCCCAGTTGGAGTGTCCGACGTTCGGGCCTCCAACGATGGACAACCTCCTTCGGGCCATGTTGGTCGTGATGGCGAACGGGAGAAGAGCGTGGGAGGCGACGCTTCCAGCGGAATGGTCGGAGGAAGACCAGGCGATCTCGCTCGCGTCGCACCGAGTTTGGGAGGAGTGGGCGACGGTGCTGCTGTGGGAGACGGGACGTCCGGAGAGGTCGGAGGCTCCGGAGGTTTCGGTCGTCATCCCGGGGGCAGCGGGCGTCGAGGTAGAGCTGGAGCCGTCCGCGCCGGAACCATCGGTGGATCCGCTAGCGCCGAAGACCGCGCCAGAGCAGACGGGATGTCCGGAGGGGTCGGAGGCTCCGGGGATGTGGGTTGTCGAGGAGCGGTCGGAGGTGTCGATGTCGAGCGGAACGATGTGGAGCGGCAGCGATTTTAAGACCACGTCGGAGTCGGGTGATGCGACGTTGTCCGCCGCGCCGGCCAAGGAGTTGGTCAAGGGACCGGTCGCGAACGTCTCGGCGGAATCGGAGATGCCGAGGCCGGAGAGACCGGGACGGGCGAAGCAGTGGCCGAAGGGCTGCTGGAACTGTGGCCTGGAGGGCCATGAGCGGCGGGATTGCGGGGTGATGCAGTCGCGCACCTATTGTTATCACTGCGGCGGGAGGGGGTGAAGGTCGACCAGTGCCCGGACTGTCGAGAGATATACGAGGCCGGAGAGGGCCTGGTGGACCGGGACGCGAGGCGTAAAGGCGAAGGAGCTGTTTTCCCTGCCCGGAAGTGATTATTCTGGATAAAAAAAATAAAATGAAAAGAAAACAAACAAAGGAAAATGTAATCGCGGCCGGAATAAAAATAAGGACCGTTTTTCCGAACCAATCTTGGGTGGCACCAGTTATTAGCATGTGTGTGCGTGTGTTGTCGATCCCGTTATTTGTTATAGGGTTTTTTTTGTTCCCGGAAAGCGGATCAAGGTGACCGATTGGGGCCGTGAGGGTATGCACCACGCATTTATTGTTTCCGCCATTTTATTTATTTTTATTTTCAAAAAGGTACTGCGGCGTTGTCGAGTGTGAGCCGTCGTTGGTATTTCGCGAGTCGAGTAGCGCCGTAAAATTTCCTTGGACGAGAGTTCTCCGACCGAGGGCGGTCGGGTTTTTAAGGGGGGGAGTGATTGTAGCGCGGCTAATTTTCAGGCCAGAATTTTCGGCTCACTCGGGCTCACACGAGGCGACACCGCGGGGCCTAGATGTAATGTAGGATACTTCGTAATTATGTTGTTGAATGAATTTTCATGTATCGCCGGGACGAGAGCGCCGTGTCTCAATTTAGTGTTAGATTTGGGATGTTTGCATCTATAATGCTCCTTTCGGAGTCGGAATCCTCGACCGTCGATGTGCGGGTTTCGTTTGCGTCCGCCACGACCGCCCCTACGGAATTACGTCGCTTTCTCTCCTTGTCGCGCTGTTCCCTGCGGGCTCGATGGATCTCTTCTTCGCATTCCATCAGCTCGAGTTCACGGAGCTCCTGACCGACGGACTTTACCGACATTTTATTTATTTAATTTAATTTATCTGAATTTAATTGAATTGAATTTATTTTAATTTGCTATCCTTACACAGCCAATTCCTTTTTGCTCGAGCTCCACGTTGGGCGCCAAATGTAACAGTAGCAAAAGCCTAGTACAATAATTTCCGTATTTGTGCGCCTCCTTATGAGGAACGGGCACTCAAACGGAAGGATTCATGGACTCGAGCGTTAAGGCATTATGGGCTGGTGTGTCAGAGACGATTTTGACGGTTAAATAATATTCTTTATTTGTAAAGTTACATGCTTCAATATGAATTAACCCTTTTTCTGCTGTTTTTTATTCGGGTCGTTCTATGCCGATATATATATTTGTGATAGTCGTCAGGTGTGGTCGAGGGAATGACTGAGAGTGAATGCGTATAAATTATCGAAGTCCGAATGAATGTATAATTCTTTTATTATAATGAGCGTGAATGAAGGAGAGTGCACGTCACAACGGTTCGGGACTACGAGATGAACTGACTCAAGGGCCTGTCGGAAGTAGGGCCCTCACCTATTACTGCGCGCGACGCGGTATTCTTACGCGCTGATAAGACGGCCGCTGCCCGCACGAGACGCGTACAGCGGCTGGACCGTTGCCGTGAGAAAGCGGGCGGTCGCACGGACGGTGCTGACGGCTCAAAGATTACTAAGAATTTAGATACGGTGTTAACTTGAGTTTCCTGTGCTAAAAATGCTATACGGGACCGTCACACTCCCCCTCTTGCAAAAAGAGCGATGCTCCGCATCGGATATGATTGTTACAAAATTTTGGGATGTGTGAGTCTATACAATGAGATGATTTTTTGTTTGTTTGTGGGTCTGATTTTATGCATTCTCCGCTGTGTATGTGAGTCGTTGAAATAGCCATTTCCTTGGATCCCTCTTTTGTGTCGTCCGGTTCTTTTTATTTGGGTTGCAAAAATGGTTCCTATTCGTTTCGTCCGAGTGTCCTTGTTAGGTGCGTCGAAAGTGGTTATAGGTGTTCTAAATCTGAAACTGACTATTTTTCGTTAGCGTTCTGGATTAGTGGGTTGGTTGTGTTATGAAGGATCGGTCGGGTTTGGAAATAAAATCCTCAAATAATTAGAATGAAGAGAACATTTTTACGCTGGTGTTCAGGATTTATAAGATTTCCTCATTTGGTGGTATTGTTTTTCCTATTTTCCTTCTGTATTGATCCATTTGTCTAAATTCTCTTCGGTCGCCTCGTTTCCTTGTCCTAGTCTCTTTATGGTGACTGGTAGTGGTATGCAGGAAAATAGCGAATAATTTGGTTCTCTGAAACAGTCTAAATTTCGGTTAGCTTTAAGGTTAGTAGGAGAGCCCTGTTAATTCGGGATATGATAATGTTTGTGTGGTCCTCGGTTTGGTGCTAGGAAAAGAAATGAAGGGGAAGAAAAAAAACTGATTCCTGCGATATATAAATGTATATTAGTGAAAAGAAGCTTGGCTTATAATTATGTGGTTATTTATTATTATTATTTCGTGGATTACTATACTGTTGGTTATTAATACGTTGTTATGATGTATCCTACATGTGGACTTTACTATCGTTATGATTATTTATGTTTTGGTTTTTATTACTATTATGTTAGTGTATTGTTGATTATTGATGGGTGATTATAATAGGTGGTTATAATATGCGGTTATAATATCTGTCCTACGTGTGGGTTTGTGCTGGGTAACCTTTTTAGGTTTATCTTGTTTGTTTATATATATATGTATATATATTTATATATACAAATATATATACATATCGTTATTGGGCTATTCGCCGATTCTGATGTTGTTTTCTTTTTCGCACTTCTTAATGTTCAGGTCCCAGTCAATTACGTTTAACCTGTGCAGGAGTTCTCGTCGCGTTTTTGCGTCCTGTTGCTTGAACCAGCGACATGTCGCGTCTTCCCAGTTAAATGCCTTTGATAGCAGGTATTCGCTGATGTCGTCGGTCTGTGTGTGTCTCGTGGTTTGATTTGCTTTAATCGGTGGTGTTTTTGCTCTCTGTCTTGGTGCTGGTGTTGGGAATGTTATTGTTTGTCCGTCTTTGTTTTTAGGTTCGGTGTCCATGGGTCCTTTTGGTTTGTTTTTGGTTTTTGGTATCGTGCCCGTTGGTTTGCTTAGTGTTGTTGCCGTTCCCATTTTGTTTTCTGCTGCGGCAGGGTACAATGTCACCGGGGGTGCCTTTCCACGGTAGATGGTGACGGGTACCGGTTTCAGCTTAAGTGGTTGTGTTGTGCCAAGTGTGGTTTTTTCCGTTATTGTATTCTGTTGTTTGGATATTTGTGGCTTGGTCGGTGTTATTTTTATGTTGTGTACTCCCCGTTCTATTGGTTCGGTTTTGTTTGTTGTTTTTATTGTTGGTACCGGTGGTGTAGCTTTATGTTTGGCCAGATAAGCAGCGCATTTCTCGATGTGGACAATCATTCGCCCTACTGGGAAGATGATTCCGCACAAGGGACAGGGTGCATCCTTTGCCTTGCATGTAGCCATTTTTAGTGCCAGTTGTTGCAGGCATACCTGCAGGTGTTTCGAGCTCAGCGTTGGTTCAACCTCCACCTTGCAAAGCGGGCACGTTATTTTTGCGGCCATCGTTTGTCTTGTTGTTGCGTCTTGCGTCCGTCTGTTGTTATCTGTGAGTGAATTGAAATTGTTTTTTTTTTTTTTTTTTTTAATAGCTTGCCGAAAGCGTTGAAGCCATGCTGCGGCGTGCATCCATTCTGTCTTAGTTTCATTCTGTTCATTCAGTCGTTCCGTCTTCATTCATTGCTTAAGCCTAATGAATCGGTGTGTGAGGAACATGCTGTAGGGGGCGTTTACATGATGGTATTGTGTGGGTAATATGTTATGGCACGTGCCGGTCTATGTTCGACTTCGAGTGGGGGTTCGGTTACTATTGCAACATCTCTGTAACGGGTTATTGGTACGACTGCTCTTTCGACGAGTTCTATTGGTTGCTGATGCGCTTGTGTGGTTTGTTCTGCTCTCTCGTTAGGTTGCCCTTGATTTCCAAATCTAATACTTTGTTTCCCTGCCATGCACGTTATTAAGTTAATGATTTTTGACATTTTTCCAAACAATGAGAATTTCCAACAAATTCCCAACAAAACGAGGATTGATCCAAGTGATATTCCTGAGTACTTTAGAAAAGATTCAAGTAACGACAGTCTATTACTCAAGCGATGTGTTTTTGTTATTTCCTTAGCCTTTGCGATCACGGTTTTTAAAGCTACTTCGTTTTTTGCAAGATCGTCATGAACAGTGTTCGGTTCCAGTGACAATGTGAATGCCTCTGTTTCAGCCAGAATTTCCGTTATGTTTAAACTATCTATGGTTTTGACTGCGTTTTCTATCATTTGCGTAATGTTCAATACTAGAGTGTGTGAGAAATTCGCTTGAATTGGTGTTGATATTTCCACTGATGGTGTTAGTTGGATTGCTCTACTTTTTGCTTGGCATTTAGGGCTAAGTTGCAAAATTCCGGTGTTCTTGATTGTTCTGATTTTTGATTCAAGGTTACTGCAGGTGATATATAAACTTTCCGGTTTCGGTGCGGCATACAGCCATGCGTTAGTATTGCTAACTCGGGCCCAATAGGTTTGTTTAAGAGTTTTTAAGTTAATTAAGTTTTCTAAATTAAAAAATTGGGGGTTAGTTAGTAATTGTACTTCGCATTCGGTTTGATCGGTGATGCGCTGTACTGGGGCGATTTGTTCGCACACGTAGTTGGTCATTGCGAGCTTACATTCGTCTAGACTCTGTAGATTGAAATAGGTTTCGAAGTCGTTTGATACAGCTGTATATTGGGTGGTAGGTTTAATGAATGCAAATCGTGAGTTATTATAACTGGTGACTTGACGTACTGGGACCGCCGTGTGGTGGTATAGTTTATATGCTGTTAGGTCTAGCAACGGTATTTTAATTACGTAGATCAATTTTTCTCCGTTATGGAACACGCTTAGTTTGGTTAGTTCCATCAGTTCCGGTACATGTTTAGTATCCAATGGGATAGGGAATTCTGTGTTGGGTGAGGATTTCCTAACTGCCTCGGCGCTGAGTAATATTTTCTTGCTTGACAAAAGCTGAGGGTGCATTTGCCCGGCCTTTGCAAAGAGAATTGCATTGATCAGTGTGTTGATGTCAAGTTCCAGTTCTGTTAGGTTTTCCTCTATTTGGGTTGTGAATTGTATTGCTATTGTATTTAGTTCGATAGTGTGTATCTCGGCACCAATCGCTACCTGGACGCTGTTGAATCTTTGCGTTTCTTTACGCAGTGCTACTGCTAATGACGTTATTTGTTTTTGCATTGTATTAAATCCTGATCTTATGATATGTGTTTGGTTTTCTACGATTTCTGCTAGTTCAATTGTGTTGTTCCCTAGTGCTTCGATTTGTTCGTTGATTCGTTCAGCATCGTCGTTATCCATGGTACCGAAAAGTACCTTATTTATTTTCCCTATAAAATTGAATGGCGCGCGTTTTTTACGTTTGTTCGTGAGATTAGTTTTTATGGCTGGTATTAATTCGTTCAGAATTCGCTCCGTGTTTTCCAGGGTATCCAGTCGAGACAGCATTGCTGACAGCTGTCCTTTTATAAGGCAACGTGTTCCCAGCGTGGAGCAAAACTGAACTGTTGCCATTATGTTCTTTTGTATTTGTAGTCTTCTGTCTGTGAGTCCATGGGTGTTGATGTACGTGATTAGCGTCCATGTCGTGTGGTATAAGCGGAGTTTTCCCAGTGGTTCGGAGTATAGTCCTGGATTTCTCGTCAGTGGTATAATTTCTACTGGATCGTCGGTGGTTAGAGCGGCCGTATGGCATCTGCAACATACGCCGTTTTAATGTCATCTACGTGTACCACTTTTGATTTTTTCTCAGAGATTTGTAATTCTATGTTGTTTCTGTCTAATACTCGGAGGATTTTATATGGGCCTAAATAGTTACTATCGAGTTTGCCTTTCCTAGCTTTGTTTTCGAGCCATACCATTTGTTCGGGTTGGAAATTTTTTGTTTGGGTTTTTCTGTCGTAATAGTGTTTTGTCTTTTGTTTAAATCGAACTTGATTTTCAAACGCCAATTGCTGGACGTCCTTCAGGTTCTGTACCACTTGGTTCAGATAGTCATTGTAAGTAACCACTTTTTCCGGTGGTGGGAACTCTGAGGGTGTTCTGGCTGTTCTACCAAATACAAGTTCGAAGGGTGTGTAGCCTGTGGTTTCGTGCACGCTTGTATTGTACGACATTGTCGCGAACGGCAGCAACTCGTCCCAATCACGGTGTTTACTGATGAAATGTTTAAGATATTCTATCAGTCCGTGATGGCTACGTTCCAGAGCCCCATTGGACTGTGGATGGTAGGCTGATGTTTTGTATCGTTGAATTTGGAATAACTTTGCAAATTCCTCGAAGGTTTCAGACATGAAGTTACTGCCTTGATCTGACAAGATAGCGCGAGGAGCGCCGAATGTTGATATTAGAGTCGTACAAAGCGCTTTCGCAACGTCGATAGTTGTTTGGTTTTTCAATGGGACTGCTATACTAAATTTGCTAAAAAGATCGAGTATTGTTAGTATATACGTGAAACCGTTTCTTGTTTCGCGTAAAGGTCCAACTATGTCGATTGCAACTTTGTCGAAAGGTACGAATGGAGAGTCGGTGATGATCATTGGGGCTTTGCTTTTGACGCGTACCAGCTTGTTTTTCTGGCAATCGAAGCAGTATCTGATGAAGTTCCGAACGTCGTTCTTTAGACCCTTCCAGTAATACTGTGAGAGTATACGTTGGTACGTTTTTGATACTCCTTTATGGCCTCCAATTGTTGATCCGTGCAACTCCTTCATGATGTTCTGTCTGATTTCGGGTGGTGGGATCGTTAACAAACCCTCGCAAATAGTGAACTCTATTCGCGATTTGTTTGTAAGTGTTCTTAACTGGGTCTTGATGTTTGCCCACAATGTCGCGTCGATGATTTTTGGATCTTTTGACATTGTGCAGGATTCCAGTTTCTCTTTTTCCAGAATTTCGACGAGTGCTTCTAAGCATTTATTCACCATGTGCATGTTTGTGGTGTCTGTGGATTTTGGTTTACAGACCATCCCGATGTAGCATGTTTCTCCTTGGCGCGTGACGAGCATGTTTCCAACCTGTGGGTTACATTTCTGCAGTGACTGTTGGTCGATCTTATTTTTTTCAACTAATATTTCTGTGACCATAGTGTTCATCACACAATCGGCTGCCAAAAAGTATGCTATGTTGTCTTTTTGTGCTAAAAGGTTAGATTGTGTAATTGCGATGTTATCGTGTATAATCACATCTTCCGTTATTGTTGCGCCTCTGGTCGATGGTTGTGTACCGGTATGCGTTAGTCGCTTCCTATGGTAACTCGATGGTTCAAAAGGAGAGTCGCTGTCTGTATCGTTGGATTCGTCTCTTGATGATTCTTCCTGGTTGTGTTTCGTTGGTGGGGTTGAGGTGGGATTTTGAGGTTCTGGGGTAGGAATCGGATATGAGGGTTGCGGGTTTGTGTAACTGCGAGCTGGCATGCTGGGTGATGGCTGGCTGTAACGTCGGGATTCCCAGTAGTCATCCGTCATTTCGGGAGAGCATTGACCAGGGTCATCAGCTGGGGTTTCCTTAGTTCTTCTGGATTCCCAATAGTCATCCGTCATTTCGGGAGAGCATTGACCAGGGTCATCAGCTGGGGTTTCCTTAGTTCTTCTAGATTCCCAATAGTCATTCGTCATTTCAGGAGACAGATTTTTGGGATCGTTCAAGCTTTTTGTAATGGGTTGATTTTTTTGTTGAGTATCCGGAAGTTTTGGTTTTCTATTTGCTATCCTTTCGCTGCGCCTGGTTGGTTCTTTTGGCGTCTTTTTTGTTCGTTTTTTTATCGGTTTGGGCAACCATTTCTCTGACTGCTGGCGTATTGTTGTTGTTTCCCGACATTCCAAAGGTGTGGGTGGTGAACGGAAGTTTGGTTGCACTGGTGTTCGTGCTCTAGCTTCCTCATTACCTTTCCCCACGTTGTGCATTGAAGGTGACCTGAACGTTGGTTGCACCGGTGGTTCGTAGGTTTTATCGTCGCTGGCCAATTCTCCGATATTTGTCGGCGGCGATTGATCATCTCGTTGCTGTAAATCTTGTTCCTTTTGCATTGCCAGATCGGTTTTCCCATTTTGTGTATCTTCTTCCTTCCGTATCTGTGGACTTTTCCTCTCTGTGTCAGGCGGGGCTCTCTGTCCTCTGCGCTCTGCACTTTTCACTCTAGTCTCGCTTTGTACGGTCGGTTTTTTCTCTTTATTCTTCTCTTTGTTACTCTTTTCTTCTTCATTGCTTCTTATATATTTCTCTGTTACTTTTTCTTTTCGTGTCCTTGATTTCTTGCGTGGTTCTCGTGTTTTCTTTTCGTCCTCTGAAGTGTCCTTTTTACGTTTCCTTGTCGTCTTAGGGGTTTTTGGGGTGAGTTCATCTTCCGAAATTTCGGTTTGTGGTGTTTCGTCGTCAACCGTTGGATCTGTTCTGACGTGTGTGCTCTCCTTCTTTTGTGTTGTGTCTATGTTTTTATTCTGCATCGACCCTTGTTGTGGCTGTTCGTTATCTGAATCGTTTTCATGCGGTTTTTTCCAGGGTGTTGGATTTCCGGATGATTCATCGGATGAGCGGCTGCGTGTGTGTGGCTGATGGAAGATTTTTGGTTTTTTGAATGTTTCTTCTGCGTTTTCAGAGGAGCTTTCGCGGGGTCTAACGGGAAGAATAGTTGCGGGATTCCTAGATAAAGCGTCTGCGACGACGTTTAGTTTGCCTGGTTGATGATGAATTTCGAAGTCATAGTTGTTCAGCGTTGTTTGCCAGCGTTGGAGTTGTTGTGGAAGGTCAGCCTTGTTCGCCAGATATGTTAATGCTCTATTGTCCGTGATGAGGGTAAATCGTTGTCCGTATAAGTAGGTTTTGAAATGTTCTACTGCGTTTACTATTGCTAACAATTCTTTTCTCATGGCATCGTATGACTGTTCCGCTTTTGAGAGAGTTCGCGAGAAAAAGGCTACCGGATGATCGAATTTTTCGTGCTGTTGACTAAGTACTGCGCCGATTGCGTAGTCTGAAGCGTCAGTTGTGAGTTTAAACGGTTTTTTATCGTCCGGATAACGCAAAATTGGTCGTTCAATAATTTTGCTTTTGAGATAGTCGAAAGCCTTTTGACATTCCTGAGTCCAATCGAATTTAGCGTCTTTCTTTAATTGTTTTGTCATGGGGACTGTTATTTTTGCGAAATCTCGAATAAAGCGTCTGTAATATCCGGCGAGAGCAGTGAACTGTTTTATGGCTTTTTTATCTTTGGGGACTGGGAAGTCCTTTACGGCTTGAACTATTAGGGGATTTGGTTGGACTCCTTTTTCCGAAATTGTGTGGCCTAAATACGTGACCTCTTTCCTGAGAAAGTGGCACTTGTCGGTTTGCAGAGTTAGTCCTGCTTTTGTTAGTCGTTCTGCTAATCGGTTGAATTTCTTTCCGTGTTCCTCGAGCGTGTTTGCGTAGATCACGATGTCATCCAGGTAAACAAAAAGGTCGCTTCCAGTGAGTCCTGACAGTATTATATCCATCAATCGTTGAAATGTTGCTGGTGCATTTTTTAGGCCAAATGGCATACGGTTGAACTCGTAATGTCCACTCGGCGTAGAAAATGCGGTTTTTTGTTTGTCGTTCGGGTGCATTTCGAGTTGATGGAAACCGGAAGCTAAGTCAAATGTTGAAAAGTAACGAGCGTTTCCTAATTGGTCCAGAATTTCTACGATGTTCGGCAGTGGATATGCGTCGGGGGTTGTTTTTGCGTTTATTTTTCGAAAATCTATTACCATTCGCCATTTTTTGTTGCCTTGAGAGTCTGATTTTTTTGGTACGATCCAAACTGGAGAGTTGTACGGTGATAGTGATGGCTGTATAATGTCTTTTTCCAATAAATTCTCGGTTTGTTTTTGAATCTCCTTTTTGTGGACCTGGGGGAAGCGATATTGTTTTATGTTCACTGGTCTGTCGTCCGTTGTGAAAATTTCGTGTTTCAGAAGAGTTGTGTGTCCTAGTTGATCGCCGGGTATGTGGAACAAGAATGGATTTTGCGACGCGAGTTTGTAAACATGATTTTTCTCTTCCTCATTTAGGTTTTCCAAATGCAGACGAGGTTTCAGTTTTTCGAACCGTTCCACGGTGTTCGTGGCGACCGTTGTTTGAATTACTGCGCTGTGAGCGTCGCCGCTACAACGAGAATTCTCCGTTTCGGTCGTAACCTGAGAGATGCACTCTACAGGCTGCAGTTCGACTGTCGGGATCTCAAAATCGATGGCATTATTAGTTTTATTAATGATGCCCACGTATGCAATTCCATTGTTGTTTCTCACAAGGGCTTCGCCAAGAATGATGCCGTCCGGAGTTTTTAATCGCGGAACGTATCCTTCCTGGATCTCGGTGTTTTTTACTCTGATGTGAATGACGCTTTTTGCTCTGGGTGGAACCGAAATCTGTTCGCGAGTTGCAAATGGTATGCGATGGTTTTTGAATGCTATACAGGCGCTCGAGTAAAGAATATCGGCTGGTGTTTGTTTGAAAAAGGCATCGCCCAATATGGCGTCCTGCCCTATCGGAAATTTGTCGGAAACCACGTGGAATTCAACTTGTACGGATTTGATCGGAATTATACATTTGCCCAGTGTGTATACCTTACCTTCGGTGATACCTGTTAATTCGTAGATGATTTGTGCATCAATTTTTGTGTTGCGTGCGATAGTTTTTTCTTTTATCAAGTTAATTTGAGCTCCAGTATCGATTAAAAATTTCGTCGGATTATAGCGCAGTTCAGGGGATGTTATGCAGATTGATGGCGGCTTATGGCCTTTTGTTGTTCCTAGTGAGATCGTTGCTTTTTTTAGTGTCTTGTTTAGTGCTTTTAAAATTTGTTCTACGGCGCACTGGTTCGTAAAACTCGTTTCTAGTTTTTTAGGTTCAGGCTTGCGAGCATGGTTTTTAGCTGTTTTTCGATTTCCGATGGTGAGCTGGGTTTATCATCGCGGTCGGAGGATCGGTCTCGTGAATTGCTTCGGCGTTTGTCGCGCGAGTCGTCCCGTCTGTCGCGTGAGCCGTCGCGTCGTTCGTCTGGGCGTCTGTCGCGTGAATCGTTTCGGTATCTGTCCCGTGACTGTCTGTTTCGTGAGTCGCTATATCTGTCGCGTGAGTCGTTTCGGTACCTGTCTCGTGAGTTGTTTCGGTATCGGTCACGTGAGTCGTTCCTATATCTGTCTCGTGAGTTGTTTCTGTACCTATCTCGTGAGTCGTTCCTGTATCTGTCTCGTGAGTCGTTTCTGTACCTATCTCGTGAGTCGTTCCTGTATCTGTCTCGTGAGTCGTTCCTGTATCTGTCTCGTGAGTCGTCGCGCCTGTTTTTGTCGTAACGTTCCCGAGAATAATCTCTATTGTCTATGCGTCTGAAATTTTCGCGCATTCTACGGATAGTCGTGCACTCCGCGGTCGTGTGATTTTTCATGTGAGGGTGTAGTTCGCAGTGTTTGTCGGGCTCGTTTGTTGTTTCTGCAAATTGTACTTTCGCCGTACCTGTGGCTATTTGGACGTCGCGGATCGCTAGATTTTTTCGTACCTGTTTCTGTTTGTCTAATTCGTGTTCTATTGTTTTTGCTTGGTCGATGAGTGCATCGAATTCTTGTGCGTTGTGGAGGATGAGGTGTGAGCCGATGGCAGGCGTAAGGCCTCTAACGTAAGCTCTTTTCGTTTTTGCTGTAACTTCTACTATTCTGTCGGCTAAATACTGTCTTTTGTCGGCTGAGTTATAAGTTTCTTTTAATCTGTCTGTAATTTTCCTGAGTTTTTCGCGCAATCGTGCTGCGTATTCTACTACTGTTTCGTTGTATTCCTGTGGCGTTGTTTCTATTTCGTTTTCGAGATCGTTTAGATCTTCGGTTTTCAAAAATGCTCTTTTGAGTTCTCTTAAAAGGGCGTCAAGATTTGCTGGGGATGTGGCTTCTACTACGGAGAGGGCTAGGTCGGATAGTTTGAACGGGATCATGTTAAAGAATTTTTCGCGTTCTGTTTCAGCCAAGCAATCATTTGCACGATTGCATGCTCTGACAAAAACGTCGACGGCGGGTTTTTTCCCGTCGAATGTTGGTATGGCCTTATAGGCATCGCGAAATGTAAAAGTGTTGCCATTTTCTGGCATTCTGAATGGGAGAATCTGAAATAATTCAGGTGTGAAGATGTCGGAAGCAGAATTTCGGCGTCTGTGGCGACGCGGTGGTGGTCGGGGGTATGGGCGAGAAATGTTTGCGAATTATTGTAAACGGTTTAATTTTGAATCTATATATATATATATATATATCGTCTTTTTGTTTTAGAGAGAAAAAAAAAATCAAAATTTCCTGTTGTTCCTCTTTTTTTTGAAAATAATCAATTTAGCTTGCTTCTCCCTCTTTTTTTTTTGAAAATGGAATTATTTGACAAATACTTTTATTTTTATTTTTTTTTTATTTGGAAATATCTCCCTTTTTGGAAATAATCGTTTTACTTGGTCTTTTCTTATTTGTTTAACAAAAGGAATTTAAGTAGAGTTGTTTTGACTCAGTGTTTCTGTTTCAATTTGTAAAGGAATAAAAGAAAAATAAATAAAATTTTTTTTTTTTTTTTTTTTTTTGAAAAGTTTGTTGCTTAATTTGTTATTCAGTTCTCAAAACTCTAGGGAAGTGAGGAAAATAAAAACTCGAAATTTATGTTGCTTGGAACTTTTGTGTCGCTCTGTATAGCTGTCGAGTGCTTCTTATCGGGATGACGTGAGTGCGCCCGGCGCGCGAGTGTAGAAAGAGAGAGCGATAGTCGCAGCAGCGGCACAATGAGCCGGTGTCGTCGGCTTGCCTTCGGCTTTGTTTCCAACGCGTATAATTTGTATATGTTTATTTATTTATTTATGTTATTTATTTGTTAGTTATTATTGTTGCGTTAGTCACCCAAGCAGCATGAAAAGAGAGAGAAAAAAAAATGAATGGAAGAGAAAGATAAAAATAATTTTAAAGGGTACTTACAGTGCCAAAAATATTAGAATGTGTGGTTGCATGAAAGATTTTCCAAATTATATTCGTTCGGCTTCCTTCCTTCCTTCCTTGATTTTATAATTCGTTTTTTCTATTGGGTGTACGTAAAATGTTGCGTTGTTGAAGGTGTTGAGAATGTCCGTGAAATTTGTTAATATCCTTTGAAAATGTTGAGAATATCCGTTGAGATGTCCGTAAATGTCCGTGTGAATGCCAATAATGTTCGTGAGCCGTTAAAGATGTTCGTTGAGTTGTAGTAAATTTTTTTTTTTTTTTTTTTATATAATTGTCACTAATTTTTCTTTTTCACTGTCCTCACTTTGATTTTTTTTCACATATAGCAGTTTTTTTTTTTTTTTTTATTTATATATAGTTCCAGCACAATCACTTTGTGTTTTTTTTTTTTTTTATCCGAATAATTTGAAAAAATAAATTTTTGTAATACTGTGCGCGTGTTTATTGTCCGTGGACTTCTGACACCATGTGATAGTCGTCAGGTGTGGTCGAGGGAATGACTGAGAGTGAATGCGTATAAATTATCGAAGTCCGAATGAATGTATAATTCGTTTATTATAATGAGCGTGAATGAAGGAGAGTGCACGTCACAACGGTTCGGGACTACGAGATGAACTGACTCAAGGGCCTGTCGGAAGTAGGGCCCTCACCTATTACTGCGCGCGACGCGGTATTCTTACGCGCTGATAAGACGGCCGCTGCCCGCACGAGACGCGTACAGCGGCTGGACCGTTGCCGTGAGAAAGCGGGCGGTCGCACGGACGGTGCTGACGGCTCAAAGATTACTAAGAATTTAGATACGGTGTTAACTTGAGTTTCCTGTGCTAAAAATGCTATACGGGACCGTCACATATTGTAGCGCGGCTAATTTTCAGGCCAGAATTTTCGGCTCACTCGGGCTCACACGAGGCGACACCGCGGGGCCTAGATGTAATGTAGGATACTTGGTAATTATGTTGTTGAATGAATTTTCATGTATCGCCGGGACGAGAGCGCCGTGTGAGAGGAGTGACGGATGGGAAGGTCATGGCGGCGCGTCGGGCCGGGGAGATCGGAGTGAGAAAACATCGAGAGCGAGTCCTACCTCCCTGCTGTCAGAATCGTGCACGACGGGACGATGTGGATTGTCGCATTTCATCGTATTCATCGCATTTCATCGTACTCATCGCAGCATCGGAGTCATCGCATTTGTACAGCCGTCCGGAGTCTCGGGCTGTGCGAAAGAAAATTCGCCGACAGTCTCTAGGCAGGGGGAATTGAGTACCTCTGGGGAGCTCTGTTTTGCGGCGTTAGCGATTATCTTCGTTAAAATTTGCGGGAACAGTTAGGCGAGAGGCGCTCGAAGAAGATCTCGAGCGCGCGTTAATCGATGTGCGAATCGATGGGCGAAGCGTTCGGCTACGCCGAAAAGGGCCGAGATGGACCCGGAAATGTCCGAATTGTCGTAGCGATTAGGCAGGGGGGGTAGGCGGGCGGTAAGGAGAGCGATCGCGAATCGATGCTCTGGGCACTTCTCCGTTGTGAGTCCGAGCGAGCGGATCGATTGACAGCTGCGGATACCGAGGAAAGATTTGTGGAAAGAAAGGAAGGAAGGAGGATACCACAATCACGGCAAATACTATCTGGACCGTTTCCTTTTCACGCGCTGACTCTCGTTACGGTGAGCTTTCTGTCCAAGGGACTTTCTTTTGTAGTAAAACGGCGAGATCTGGTGTATTTGATTATTGTAATCCCGTGCGAGGGAAAAATTAATTTTGTGATACCGATGGCGTGCTTCGTTCGACCGTGCCGGAGGGAACGGGACCGCCGAGTTTCGGTAGGTGTGTATGACGTTGCGTACGGGTGATTTTTGTCTTGGTTTTGCGCCGCCTGGACGGACCGGGAAACCGTACTCGGCCTTACTCGAAGCCGTCAGTAGGAAGGGGTGCACTATGGCGACCCCCCACTCCCATCCCCACTCCTATCCCCACTCCTCCGGCCCGGTCGGACCGCGCCCGGTCGGGCCGCGCCCGGAGGTGTGTGTGATAGAGAGGGGGGATGGGAGCGTGTGCGGAAGTCGCCACAGTGCACCCCAGAAGAAATAAAATTTTTATTCATTTTTATTAATAATAATTTTATTAATTTAATAATTTTATTCATTTTTATTAGTTTTAATATTGCTGCTCCCGTGCACGTTGAAGTATCCTGTAAAAAACAAAAAATTATTATTCTGATAATATTTGTATTCTGATAATAATGCAAAAAAGCAACTTACATTCTATCTACTCTCCACGCTGCTCTCCAGTTTGGGGACCGACAGGAGCCCGATGCGTCCAACGGCGGTCATCGAAGACCGGGACGCGGAGCGGCTCCTGCCCGTCCCGCTCCCACACGACGTATTCGATGTCGGCCGCAGGCGTCTGCATGCTGACGTAGTCAGCGTAGCGCAGCCGCCTGCGACGCCGATGCCTCCTCTCCTCCTCCTCTCCCGCTTATCTCACGCGTTCTGAAATAAAATAAATAAAATAAATAAAATAAATAAAATAAATAAAATAAATAAAATAAATAAAATAAATAAAATAAATAAAATAAATAAAATAAATAAAATAAATAAAATAAATAAAATAAAATAAATAAAATAAATAAAATAAATAAAATAAATAAAATAAATAAAATAAATAAAATAAAACTTACGGATATTATTCCGTGCCGGAAGCGGACGCCGTTCCTCTTCGGGCTCCGGCTCCAAAGGCCCCGAAAGGGGTACGGCAGTATTCCGTGCCGGAAGCGGACGCCGTTCCTCTTCGGGCTCCGGCTCCAAAGGCCCCGAAAGGGGTACGGCAGATACCTCCTCGATTCTGGCATGGTTGTAACACATTTTTTTATTAACGGATTTTTTTTTATCGAGCGATGTGTCGCCGGCACGTTTCCACTGTGTACTGACGGCCGCCTTATGAGATGATAGCCGCCGCCCAGTCTCGTGCTGATTCTGCAAAATCTGGAGACTGTCACAAATATGCACACACACACGCGTACCCGTCACCGCTGTGCCACGGCCTACATTTATTTTATTTTTATTTTATTTTTATTTTATTTTTATTTTATTTTTATTTTATTTTTATTTTATTTTTATTTTATTTTTATTTTATTTTTATTTTATTTTTATTTTATTTTTATTTTATTTTTATTTTATTTTTATTTTATTTTTATTTTATTTTTATTTTATTTTTATTTTATTTTTATTTTATTTTTATTTTATTTTTATTTTATTTTTATTTTATTTTTATTTTATTTTTATTTTATTTTTATTTTATTTTTATTTTATTTTTATTTTATTTTTATTTTATTTTTATTTTATTTTTATTTTATTTTTATTTTATTTTTATTTTATTTTTATTTTATTTTTATTTTATTTTTATTTTATTTTTATTTTATTTTTATTTTATTTTTATTTTATTTTTATTTTATTTTTATTTTATTTTTATTTTATTTTTATTTTATTTTTATTTTATTTTTATTTTATTTTTATTTTATTTTTATTTTATTTTTATTTTATTTTTATTTTATTTTTATTTTATTTTTATTTTATTTTTATTTTATTTTTATTTTATTTTTATTTTATTTTTATTTTATTTTTATTTTATTTTTATTTTATTTTTATTTTATTTTTATTTTATTTTTATTTTATTTTTATTTTATTTTTATTTTATTTTTATTTTATTTTTATTTTATTTTTATTTTATTTTTATTTTATTTTTATTTTATTTTTATTTTATTTTTATTTTATTTTTATTTTATTGTATGTATGTATTGTGCTTTATTGCGTCCCCGAAGGGTTACAAGGGTTCCGTTTCCTTACATTTCTCCTTTACAATTCCTTTTCTCCCTTTACACCCATCTCCTCTCTCCACTCACGCTTTACAATTATTTTCTTTTTTTTCTGCTTCCACTCTCACACTCTCCGCTCCTGTTTTCCTCGCATTCTGCTTTTACATTTCTTCCTTAAGTTTACCTTTGCTTTTATATATTTATTTCCTTCTACACTTCTTTACACTTTTTACAATTGTACATTTCCTTACTTCTATCTTACTCTATTTACATTTCCTCCTTCTTT